>PNEQ01089199.1:82905-99598 GCA_003012365.1 Medauroidea extradentata | reverse complement strand
CCACCCACACCAAGTGCCACTTAATTGCATCATAGTTGTTATCACTTCAGTTTAAAACACTCCTTATGTGGTGTGGTTGGTTGTGCAACGGAGAGGGTAGTCTGTTAGCCCCTGGGAGGTGTAGGTGTTTGTAGGCCATCTGTGATGGAGATGTGCTTGTGGTGTGGGCAAAGAGGAAGATTGCATCGGAGGTACGCAGGTGCATCTACGTCTTACTGCGTCACAGTCTACTTGGTGGAAGTCCTTACTGGAGCAAAGCTGGTGGTGGCGACTTTTGGCCATATTGCGAGTGGTTCCGTATGATCCGGCCACTGCCTGTAGATGTAGTCATGCCAGGCCGGAACACTCTGCTGTGATGCCGCCCAGAGCTGCAAAATGCTTTGCTAGCCTCGCGAGGCAGTCCAGGTGGCTGCATCTATTTGTGGTGACGTGGCCACAGCGTTAAAGTCTGTGCCTGGGTGTGTGCTGTGCACTAATGGGGGAGGTCTACTATGATGTCGAATTCACTCTTGGTCCTGCAGTCCTGTGCTCAACAATCTCTGCAACAATTGTATAGGCCTTCTGGAAGGCTTTTAATTTTTCCTGCTTGGTGGTACAGCAAGAAAGAAAGTTGACGCATGCTGCGCAGCATCGTATTGTGGTTCCCAGCCTCCGCCTTGCCTTAAGCCAGTTCCCATCTCCTCCCACATCTCTCACTGCTATCCCGCACATGTTTCTCTTGTGTCCATCCTCCGCTAGTCCTTTCACGACCTTGTCCGAGGCAGTTAGGATGTCATTGTTGGATAAGCGGCACGCCGCCTGGATACACGCTACCCGCAGCTGAGCTCAGAAGGGAGGGTTACCACCTCTACAAGCATCCCCTGCCGCCAGCCGCCTCAGGCGCGCATCGAACCAGCGCACACCTGCCTCCATGACGGCAGGCCAATCAAGAACTCACTCATCATTTCCACGCCCATTAGTGCGTGTATAAAAGATGCAACTTTTGCCGAGACAGACCAGTGTTACTGGGTCGGCAAGTCCGACACTACTGCCTTCGAGCAGTGTTCCTGGGTCTTCGAGACCAACACTCTTGCCTTCAAGCAGTGTTCCTGCCGACAAGCACCAGCAAGTCTAGCGCCTCGCTGCGCCAGCCGAGACTTCACAACTTATTTCTGCTAGTTGTTATTACAACTTTCTCTCGTCGGGAAGGAGAGGGTTCTAGCGTCCGCTGCCCTTCGACGGATTGTGTCCGTGAGAAGTCGCCCGTCGCATGAGAGAACAAGCCAGCAAAGACGAGCCTACGTCCACAGCATTGACCTCCCTCTGGCTCTAGTACTTTTATTGCTGCTTTCCGCCGCCTCCCGGCATAATGACTTGGCACAGGGTGGTTTTTATTGTTCTTTCGAGCAATAAAAACATAGTTAAACGGACCTCACCTTTTGTCTGCTTTAGCTTTCGCTTCCTGTTCCTTTCTGTTACCCACTCCCAATTATTTTCTCTTCGAGTATTCTGCAGTTTAGGTCTGTAAAGTAAGTATACTGTGAGACCGGAAGCTAACTCTTGTTCTGGGAGACTGTCGCCCCGTCTATCTACCCCGTCTGCGGCTTCTCGTCAGTGGTGGGACAGCACTACACTGGGCAGGTCTCTCAGAAAGGAGGTTCGCCTCACCGGCATCCGCCATTCATGCCTAACCAGAAGCCAGAAATTGTGGTTTGCCTTGGGGAGCCCGAGTTCCGTGCGGGAAACAGTAGCTGGGACAGCTGCCGTGCTTTGCATTGAACTCAATAGTTCCACAATGTGAGACACGTCATCTGGATTCACGAGTCTTAATTTTGCTTAACCTGTTTGCCTTTTGGAGCCTTTAGTTTGTGGATGCAGATACTTTGGACACCTGCTCTTTTTTTTTTTAAGTAACTTCTTTCACTTTACTCCAAAGGTAATCTTATCCAAGGTAAGCCCAAGCATAGGGCAGGCAAAAGACAGGCCGCTTGTGCCAAACTAGCGCAGTCAGTGAAGAAGGTACTGGCCACACCAAATCCATACACAGGGATCTACTTGGCACAGAAGGACGTGGCAGCAGCAGAGCGTTGAGGAGAGAGTGTAGAGGGTGTCATCCTGCTAATCAGGTCTCTGGAGGTGCCACCGCTCCTCGAACCCCTTCCTGACACCCCTCCCAAATCAGTCCCGTCACCCTTACGCCCCGCTACTTCCTCTCACGTCAAAGCCCTCACTTTCCCTTCCGGAAATCCTTCTCGCCAAAGAGTCCCAATTACTGCAGTTCCTACACCACCTTGTCCGACGAGGACCAGAACCAAGCCTACGCTGCGACCTCCAGCACCGAGACCTCCAGTGTGTGGCTTTACTCCTGCAGCTCGCCCGGGCCAACAGCAACAATAGAGAAAAGGGTAATCAGCCACCTTTTCCGATACCCTGGGTTAGTCCACGTCCTAGTCTCCAGCTAACTCAGAAGTAGACCCATCGTTGGGTTGAAAGGGCTTATCGACTTTCGTCCAGCGTTTCTACTTCCTGACTCACAACACGTGGGGCGTCATATAATTTCTGGCGCCCAACGTGGGGTGTCAAAGTAAGGGTTATAAGTAGGTAGATTGTTAGGTAGGGGAGTTCATAGTTGATGGTGAATATTTTCAGATACAGTGTCGTACCAGCCTGAAGCTGACAGAAAGAAAAGTGTGACTTGTTCTTTCAAAATTGTGACTTGTTACAGAGGGTGAGTTAAATCCCCTCACGAGCCTGGGGCACCGTTATAATAGGATGTGCGGATATGTCTCTTGTTAGCCCTGGAAGAAGTCCGGGGGTCACAGGCGTCCCATAGTGTGATCTTACTTTTGTTAAATGCTACTGCTGCAGGAATGGGAGGAAGGATGAGGCTGTGTGTAGATAGAGAGCTGGGCATCCTCTCCACACATGCAGTGTGCTGTAATCGATAACAGTGGTGAAGTGCTAATTATTTGGGAATTAAATTAACATTAATGGATAGGAGTGTGTGAAAGAGTGATTTTGTGCTTCGAAGTCAAGTCGAAGTCTAATATTTGATTTTTTCTTGCAGGTACATAATGTTTGCTATGCTATAGTACTACTTTCATATGATTCACATGTGACGTCATATAGATCTTGGATATCTGTTTCAGGTGATTATGTAATGTCCTTGTGCCTAAACAGTAAAACAGAATCCGTATATTTTGCATTGGAAAGAAAATAATAACGTTAACGTTAAAGCTAAGTACAATTTTGTATTTATAATTGGCGATTTATTTCATTACCACTCAGTGTTACCAGTTGGTGATTTGAATTTTTTAAGCGTGTTTTCCACTTTGTTTTTGACTTAAGCAAAAAATTTAAATAAAGTTAAATACTGCTTTTTATACAATATAAAAGTGGCTGTTTCGTCTCAGTAGCATAAAAATGATTGTTTCGTTTCGGTAGCATAAAAATGGTTTTTATATCTCTGTAGCATAAAAGTGGTTATTATATCTCTGTAGCGTAAAAGTGGTTGTTTCGTCTCGAGAGCGTAAAAGTGATTGTTTTGTCTCGGTGATTGTATTGTTATGGGAGCATAAAAGAGTTTGCATTGTCTCTAGAGCTTGAATGCGGTTGTTTTGTCTCAGGAGCATAAATGTGGTTGTTTTGTCTCAAGAGCATAAAAAAGAGTAGTTGTTTTGTCTCAGGAGAATAAAATAAGTAGTTGTTTTGTCTCTGAAGTATTAAAGTGGTTGTCGTGTCTCGAGCAGTGCTAGGGAAACTCCTTTGAAATTAGTGCTCAGCTGAACTCAAGTTCTTTTAATTGAAAAGGAGCTAAGTTGCAGCTTTAGTTCCTTTGGAAGAATTGTGCTAGCTCATATTCCAAAACTCATTTTTCCTGCAGCTTAGCATAGCACATTTTTAGTTCCTTTTATAGACTTTTTAACAATAACAAGTACCGTAAATTAAAATTCAGCACTAACTGGCACAGTTAGTTTATTTTAGTTGAAACTATCTTTAAGCAAAGCTGCATTTTTAAATATAAAACACAGCATAGAAATTAACATTTTGAGGCTACTCTCAAATATATTTTCATTGGCTTTCTTTTTCTATTATTTAAATTTTGAAAAGTTCTAAAAAGAAAAGAAACAATAATTTTAATGAGATATAATATATTTTAATTCTGAAGTAAAGTGTTAATTTTAGAATTATATTATTGAGTCATATATATATATATATATATTAAAAATTTATTTTTATGATAAGATTTATTTTTCTGTTTAAATATAGCAACATTGACAGTTGTCACAAGACAAATTAGTTGTGTAATCAATGAATAATAACTAAGCACCTTTCATTTGTAAGAAAATTCACTATTTTTAAAGTTACGCAATTTTATTTCTCAAAGCAACAACACTACAGTGATTTACATTAGCGGGTTTTGATTTTTAAAAATCAGCTAAACACAGTGTGCATGTTCTGAGTGTAAAAAAAGGAAGTGGGGAAGGAGGGATTTTATTACTTGACCGATCTTATCTCATCAAGGACTGTAGTCTGTCTTATTACTGTAAAAAAATTGTCTTGGCCCATTTTAGAAGATAATAGTGCGAGAAGAAGATGTGTGGCAGAAGAAAGAGGGAGAGAGTAAGGCACAGTGTTTTGTGCACCCCTAAATTGTGTCACATGTGGCCTTCAAACTACTAGCATCCTCTTCTCCTTTATGGTCTCTTTCTCTCTCGCTCCTTTTCTCTCTCTTTCTGTCATATGCCATGTGTGCACGTGCAAGCTTCCTTTCTCTCCTGTGTTTCGGCAGCTCGCTGCTATCAGAGATGATATTTGAGTCCTACCCCTCCCATGCCAACACATCCTCACAACCACATGCAGGAGGGGAAGTGTGGTGAAGGGAAGCGCAGACGAGTAACATTTTCAGTGCTTGCTCGAGTGTAAAAATAGCTCACTTATATGAGCTTATGCAACAAATAAAGGAACATAGTTCCCTCTGAAACTAATTTATAAAATATGAGCTGAGCTCCACATAAAACTAAAAATAAAAGAGCTCTCTTCTTTGAGCTAGCTCCGTTCAACTGCTGATCTCAAGAGCATAAAAGTGGTTGTTTCATTAACTTTGAAGCTTTGAATCATCCTTGAAGTGAATATTCAGTACCTTAATATTTGTCTAGACTTTTAATTTTATAAGCTTCGCACACCCCTAGTAACGTAAAAGTGGTGTTTCGACCTAGAGGAGAAACTGTTTTTGCTAGGTGTATGTTGTCATCTCTCAGTGCCCATGGAAGGTGACTGCGGTGTCGGTGAAGCAATTTCTAGTGTTGGAGTCTGCAGGATGTACATGATATGCTTGCTCACGTCACCCTGTCCTGGCAGTGTTATCACCTGGGAGGAATTCCACATGTGTACGACCTCAAGGGACCTAGAATGCCTTCCATTTCCTTTCCCAGATCGAATGTGGGACTGTTAGTCTAAGAGAGCTGACGCTAGTTACACTTCTCTAGAGGCAGTTTACAGTAATCCAGGGTAATGTGATTGGTGAATAAAACACAGCATGTTTGTTGGGGTGCGGCCTGTGCTGCCAGTGTGAAGGACAGATGGCTGATGAAACTGGTGAAGAGGTAGACAGTGAGGTGAGATGTACCAAATGAATTCTTAATACATTTCTTGGTTTTATTGGGCGATTAGCAGCAGTCTGCCAAGCTCGTCGAGGCCTGAAAGGCTGGATACCTGCTTGCCAGGTGCGGAGATACTGGTGGTGTGTAACTGGGATGACTGTTGGGTGAAGATGACCCAGTTGAGCAGAAACCTTTGTCTGAAGGCTAGGGCAGTGCTCGGATTGATGGTTATAGTGTCTGTCGCAAATTTTAGCTTAGGCATAGTATGTTCTGCAATTGACTGTGACTAACTGACTGGGGAGAGAAGAGTGCGTCGGAAAAGGATCCTGATAGTGGTTCTGATACAGTTTGTCATCCAGCTGGGGTTTTCTTGATCTATGTAGAAAGTAGAAGACAGCGTGTTGATTTTTTTCTTAACTTCTTTGGATCCCAGGTTACCTTAGAGCAGTTCACAAACTTGCAAAAAAATGAGAAACAAATTCTGTAGTTTAGACTAGAAGCTCGTTGAGACAGCAGCCAATGGACAGACAGCTGTGGGTTGAGTGTACAGATGATATTCGAACATGTCTACAGATTGTTAAACTTCTGAAAACTTACTGTCCCTATTGCGCAACTGTGTAGCTGAAGTGGGAGGTGTTTGTGTATGAATGTCATGTGTCTGATTGATCTGTTCTTGCAGCAGGGAGGTGCGGGTGGGGCTGGTGCCCTGCAGGGTCCAGGGAACCCCATGGGACAGCAGGGTGGAGGGCAGGCCGGCCAGCCACCCGGTGGCCAGCAGCCAGGGCTCATGATGTCCCAGACCAACACAATGGCGATGGGTGGGGGACAGATCACCCAGAATGTAGTGAACCCAGCCGCACAGCAGCAGGTGGTTGCCATGGGCCAGCAAGGCCCCGGCAGCAACAATTCCTCTCCTGTGCAGATGGCAGGCATGCAGGTATAAATAGCTCCTCCTGCTCTAATTTCCTTTCAGCATGTTATAGCCATTGGGTCAGTTAGTTGATGGAGTGTGTGGCATTGTTTGCAGAACCCAGATCGATTGATGGGTGGCCCTGGAACAGCACAGCAGCAACAGCAGCAGCAGCAACAACAGCAGCAGCAACAGGGAGCTGCCGGGGGTAATGGGCCAATGCGGGGTGCCCAGGGCATGATGGGAGGGCAGCAACAAAGGAGCCAGTATGACCACCAACTGGAAGTTGCACGGCAGCAGAACCTCGCCAAGATACAACAGCTGCAGCAGACGCTGGAGGCTGCCCAGCAACGGGAGCTACAGTACAAGTCACAGCTTGAGGTTCCATCACCTTTCTGTTTTTGTGATATCTGAGGTCATAGGCAACACATTATAGCTCATGTCCTTCTTACCACTGTCTCGCAGACCTTAACAGTAATTATATATATATATATATATATATATATATATATATATATATATATATATATGTATATATATAATCACTGTTGCGCATTCTGACAGAAGATGCGAAGCATTATCTGTGTGTTAGTTTCCATTCTGCTGACCGCTGTGCTGTGGAGACTGTGTACCTAGATGCACTCGTTCATCGCCAGCCGCCATGGTGAGGATCTACACACACTCCTGTTACGCAACACAGCATCGCTAACTCTGCCATGTGCGCTCAGTTCAAAGTCACTGCCGCAGCCAAAGTTTTCAATGAATTTAAGCCTCTCCCCCTCCCCTCCCCCACCCTTTGACTGATGGTTTGAGACTATTTACGGAGAAATAAGTATATACTGTGGCCAGTAAAAGTATTTTTAATAGACTTACAGTACAATTTATATTCCATTCTTTCAAGGTTACTTTATTTATTCTTTCATACATTTTTGGTTATTTTTGAGGGTTCCTAAAAATACTTTTGTTTAATCGCTGTTTTCTTTATTACTGAGTTCGTTAAATCAGGGCTCTACTGTACTTAAAAACTTAAGGAACAATTTAGAAGCTGTTAGCAGCATTTACTCGTGTATAGCACGCACTTTTATTCCAAAACCATTGATAAAAATTCAGGGGTGCACGCTATACAAGGAAAATAAAAATAATACTGTATGTGGAAAAAAAGGATGTGGACGTTGGGGGGGAAGAAGGCGGAGGAGTTGTAGTCGTAAACTGGTGGATGTCAAGAGTGGGAGGAAGAGAGAAAGAATCTTTCTCATCGCCTGGTTCCTCCACCGTTACTCTCCCCTTCCTTTTCCTTCTCCCCATCCCCTGGGCCTCCCACCAAAGTGATCCTAGTTCGATTCCCGGCGAGGTTGGTCCCCAGATTTTCACGCGAGGGAATCATGCCAGACAATGCCGTTGGTCGGCGAGTTTTCTCGAAGATCTCGTTTCCCCTGCCTTTTCATTCCGGCGCTGCTCCATACTCACCTCATGTCAACCCACACCAGCGCTAAAGACTTCAATGTTGACCGCTGACCAAAAATCTCCAACTCTCTCCTCCTTCCCTCCCCTCCCTCCTCGTCCTATATTGCTCTGATGAAACAGTCACTGCTAAAACTAATTTTTAATATTTTTGTTTGTTCTCATCCACGTTCCTGTTCAAAGTGTTACTTACTTTTCACACAATACACTGGTTAAAAACTTGTCTGGTGGTGTACCTAGAAGTTTACTAGTTGTTACACAGGTAGATTTAAACTGTCCGTTACAAAGTATGCTGCACTGCAATTTGATGTGGCAGAAACAACAGTTCGTGTGTGGCGTGCAGAAGCAATAGGAGAAGTTAATTTTGACATCTTGTGATAAGCAATTGTTTTGTGGGGAAAGAAAGAAAAATGGGTGACACTATTTTTTTTTCTTCAGAAGAGAAGTGTCACCTAAATAAAAAAGGAAGCTTAAGGACTAGTTTCCAAGTTTTTTCAGACTGGTGACAATAACTGAACTATATTTAACCAAAAGCTTTGGAAAAATTTAAGTCATTGTGCAGTCACACAATGCACAATAGTGTGGATGCGTCTTTTTTTTTTTTTTTTTTTTTTTTTTGTTTTTTTAAATTATGTACCATTCGTCAGCAAAAATATATTTTGCTTAATTTTTGCTGATTTTCACAACAAGAATCGTGGTAGTACTTTGGGTGATCAATTCTAAAAAACCCTTCAGTACATTTCTACAAAAAAATTCTGCTACAAATTATAACATATAAGTGTCAAAACTGTGGAGCAAAATTTTGATATGAGTATTAGGAAGCAATAAAAAAATATTTTAAAAATCACTGCAAAACTCTGTAAGGAGGCCTTAATGACATGTTATTTCCAGGACATGCTTGAAGCGGCAGGCAAACAGCAAGAGGGAGGGGAAGAGTGTGTGTATCGTGCAGCTGCAGAAATACACGCACGCATGCGCTGACATGCAGCAAGTGACCTTGGCTGGCTATTTATAGATAGCTGGAGAGTATCTGCCATCACTCTCTAACAGAACCTGAATGTTTTCCTTCTCCCTTCTTTGTTGCAAGCCGCGTCTTCCTTTCTCTCTCCGCCCTTGGCCAATCGAATAACGGCTCCCTTGCGCTGCTTCACAATCTTGTACGCCGATGATTTTTTGTACATAGTAGCAAGATGCTTAAAATTGTTTTCCTTCAAACTTGTTGCAAAAATCGTGGTACGTTCCGTACACGAAGGAGTGCTATACATGAGTATATACTGTATGTAACCTATTGTTGAGGGCACATACTTCCGTTATTATTCAGAAATTGATATTTTCCACTAATCTATTCCGTTCTAGAGGAGATTTTTTTTTCGTCCTGAAATTTTTCAGACTTGCCCAAAAAAAACCCTATATACGTAATATAACCCAACCCAACTTAATATGCTGTAATGTGTCCACTGCACTGTACTTATTTACATTTTGTTGCGTTGGGTTATGCATAGCTGCCAACTTGAATGATTCTCCCGTACAATGTACGATTTTGTTTCCTATTGTACGATTGTACGAGTTATGTAAATTATTGTACAATTTTCAAGCTTTTTCTAATTTTTTTTTTTTGTTTGGCCGATTCATAACAAGAAATCTGGTACTGAAATTGCATAATTTCGGTATCGAACATGTATGTGGATCATGCTCAACTGACATACAGTGTCGTATATATCAATCATGCTAGACGTCTACTTGGCATGGTGCCGTCGGCGGTGAGGTTTCCGGCAGCGTGTGCGTGGATTCCGGGGTGAAGCTAGGAGGAAGATCAGTGGAGGTTCGCTTGATGGCGAAACTGTAACCTTCTACAGGCTCTATCAAGAGCTGGCGTGGTTGTCGAGGTAACAACTGACTAGGATTTCACACTCTGTGCCCACCTTATATACATGTGCGCTGGCCTGGGGTGAGCGGAGAAGGGACAGGTGCAACCACTAGGCACCCCTCCTCACAGGAGTGGTGGTGCAGAGACAGGATGTGTGCCAGCCACAAGGGATGGCTGGAACACTGGTCATATTGGGCAAACTGCTTAGCCGGTAGCGTTGGCGGCGCTTGCTTAGAGGCAGCCCTACTGGTGACCCAGGCAATCTGTGGATGAGGCGGCAGGGGGAAGGGCAGCGCCCACAGTCAGGAGGCCGTGAGGAAGCATAAAAGAACAATGCAACTGTGGTGCGTCATTATTTCTACCTAACAGCCTACCTTTACTTTTTCCCTTGATATTTGATTGTGTTTATAGTGGCAGGTACAACAGTAGTGTTGTCTTTGTTGTTCAGATTTACAACCACTTGAAGATCCAGCAGCTGCAGCAGAACCTTGAACTTGCCCAGCAGCAGGAGATACAGTACAAGCAACAGATGGAGGTGAGTATTTACTCCTGCTGTAGTAGCACTGGAAGCTGTTGGCTTTGCACTTGCCTTTTTACGTTGTCAAGTAATCATTAATTGCAGTTGCCTGCTTTTGGCAAGGATGGCTAAAGCTTCTTAATTTTTGTTGTGTTGTGTAATTTTTTTTTTTCAGTTGCATATGTGTGGCATAAAAATACAGCACATAGTTGGCTTTTAGGATAAAAGCCAAGCATGGCTTCTAGAATTGCAGTACCATTAACAACGACCTTTGTTTAGTTGTCATAAAGACTTCACCTCTTCGTTGATAACTCTTCAAATAATGTAGATGGAGATAGTGTTGTGTTTTCCTTGGGAAGTTCTTGGTCTTCTGTGACAGACTTTCCTAGGATGGAGATATTATGTATTAAGGAAGATGGTAGTCCCTCCTCCTCCTCTTTTTATAAATGAGGCGGCCCCTCGTGGGCATTAAGGAGGTGTTCAGCATGTTGAGTTAGTGGAATAAGCCTCGTGGGCATTGTAACAGGGTCAAAGCTGATGGTGATGGCTTACTGTACTGATTTGGGTAGCTGCGTGAGGTTAGCCGCTGGGAGTGGGTGGTAGGCGGCACTGTAGTTCGCTGGTGGGCTGGCTCTACAAGGACAGTGGACTAGGTAAGTGTCCTCCCATCCACACGTAGAGATTCCACTTACCTATCATTGTGAAGTGTTGTGGTTTCTGTGCTTTCATAGTAGTTGTTTCAAGGTCTAAACTTTAAGGAAACTCACAGCAGGCTGCGGAACATGAGGTCCACAGTTGGGAGTTGAATTGCAAGCAAGGGGGATGTTGTGACCTTACTACCAAGCCACTGAGTTTTATTTGTATGCACGTAGAGATCAGAAGAGTGAGACTGGCTCCCTGTAGCTGCACATTCAGTTGTCATTGGGCAGTAACGTACCGTGCCGGATATCACTGGTGCCGAGGATGCTCTAGATGCATTTATGGTGGTTTTGGAAATGACTTCTGTCCTGAAGAGCTGGTGAGAGAGTGGTAGCTGCCATTCTCTTTCCTGCAGGGCAGAGATGCAAGGTCTGTTCTAGCCAGCATGGTACATAGTACTTGCAAAATTTTCAAATAAAAAGTTAATACAGTCAACTCCTGATTTAACCACTCTTCACTGTCCCCGACAATAGGGTCGTTATTTTGGAAGTGCCGTTATTGGAATTTTTACAAATTTTCGGCGATCCTCGACCTCTAAAATGTCTACATTTACCGGTTTTTATCATTGAATCGGTGTTCACTCGTCTTTGCCGCAAAAAGTACGTGTTTTTGTAAAATTATACACATTTATTTTGAAAAGCAAATTCGTTATTTTTAAAAGTATGCCATTGAAGTGGATCTACGACCTTTGTTTACTTCAATATAAATCATAAACGTTGCCGATAACGTAAATTCTTGTGCCCGTAACGTCCATTTTGGGATGTCATTTTCAAGAATGCCGCAAAAGTTTATTGAAATAGTAATATTTTTCAGTAGGGCGAAGTATTTTGAATAAATAGATACATTGGAAGCGGATATAGGACCTTTCTTTGGCTCAAAATTAAGCAAAAACCTCACCGGCAATATAGATTCTTGCGGCTGCAACGACCGTTTTTGTAAGTTATTTGCAAGAATACTGGAACAAGATTTATTGAAATAGTAATATTTTTCAGTAGAGTGAAGTATTTTGAATAAATAGATACGATGGAAGCGAGTATATGATAACCTTTTTTTGGCTCAAAATTAAGCAAAAACGTCGCCGGCAATATTGATTCTTGCACCCGCAACAACCGTTTTTGTAAGTTATTTTCAAGAATACCGGAACAAGGTTTATTCAAATAGTAATATTTTTCAGTAAAGTGAATTAAGTATTTTGAATAAATAGATACTATGGCCGCGGATATACATAACCTTCCTTGGGCTCAAAATTAAGCAAAAACATCGCCGGCAGTATAGATTCTTGCGCCCGCAACGACAGTTTTTTGGAAGTTATTTGCAAGAATACCGGAACAAGGTTTACCGAAATAGTAATATTTTTCAATTGATTGGCATATTTTGAATAAATGATACTCTGGACGTGCATATACGACCTTTCTGTAGCTCAATATCAAGCATGAAATCATGATAATGAAACATGAATATTGTCAGAAACGTAAATTAAGTGCCAGCAATGTCGGCGTTTCGAAACTACGTATTTACAATGTACTATCGCATTGTTGTAGATTGAAATAGTAATTTATTTCAATAGGCCTATATGTCATGGTTGGCATCTAAGACTTTTCTTCGTCATATTAGGCCCAAATATACTTTTGCGAGCAAGCTGTTTGCATCCTGGGACCTTGTCTTGGCAGCGATCGACCACACACAGAAACACACAAGTGTGCGTATGGACTTATCTGGAAACTGGTTAGTTCAAAAACAACATACACGATGCAGTGGCGTATCCAGAAGGGGGGGGCCAAACCCCCCCCCCCCCCTCCGAAATTGAAAGACTACAATTTAAAAATATAAACCTAATGCTGCATAAGTATATTTAAGAAAGTTTTTGGCAATTTAATTAGTAAAATGTTTACAAGTACATTGTGTTGTAAGTTTTTTTTTATTTTTTTTTTTAATTTAAATAATAATAGGTTTGTTTTACTCGCAGTGACCTGGCGTCTCTTTTTGCTCTTTCAGCTCCCGGGGCACTCCTAGGCGTTTTACTTGCCGGAAACAATATGGCGGGGGTCCGTTTTACTCGCAAGGTCAAACGCCTCCAGGTCAAGTAGGTCATGCTCCCGCCGCTCCACCTCGCGAGGTAGAGTTGTGGGGGCAAATCGTCTGCTAGACGTTTTCGGGCCAGTCTGCTACATCGTGATCTGTTAACGTTCGTTGTGATGTGAATGAGAAATAACTTATTATTCCAAACAACACTGGAAAATGATGAAAATATTATAACCGATGATGAAGGAATGGTGTTATTTACAGTAGAATGTAATTATTTATTTCGTACATGATGATTCTTCATTCTCTTTTATATTCCCGATAACTTCTTCTAGTTCGGCCATCACAAAAATAAATGCACGCACGCACTAAAGCGTTTTTCTTCGCCCTTTAAGAGTACAACTCCCTCTGACCTGGGTCAACAATATTCCAACTCCACCAACTCCAGGGAGACGCGAGAGACGCTAGGTCAAGCGCGAGTAAAACAAACCTATTGTGTCTGGTCCATTGAAAGATGGAATTAAGTGTATTTTGTACTAAGCTGCAAGAATTCCCTTCTGGGTCAAAGCATCTTTCTCCCGTCTACTTTTTTTTTCTGAGTACATTCTCGTGGCACAGCAGGGTGCAAACTGGTCAGCTGCTACCTACCCCTTGAGTCACACCCAAACAACAATACCACTGCCTGCTTCAAGGGACTAGAAAGCTTGCCGAGTTTGTTATCCACATGACCTGACTCTAGTTTCAGTCTGTAGGCTGACTGAAGATATCGCTTCTGCAGTGCTGTGCCACATTAGCATTTCCGAGCCGTTTTTACGATTCTTATATTGTAATTTCATTTTTTTTATTAAGTTACCTTGTACGAAAGTTTTGATATGTGTGACAAAAAAAGATAAGGAAGTTATGTATTGTCATATTTCATCAAAGTGCCGAAGTAAGATGGAAGGGAAGATGATGACGCTGGTGTAATAGTACCGGTAAGGTTTAAAATTAATTACTTCATTGATGTATGAGCAGTTAAAATGTTTCTTATTATTACAGTATATCGGGGAATTTTAACCTTGCGGGGATAACTTTGCCTTGTTAAATATTACTATTTTTTAGTTCTAATGTCATATTGTGAAAGTTGAGAGTCGAGTGTTTAAAAGACTACATTTGTTTTTCCGGCTAAAAGTTTTAGAGAAACTACGAAACCTAACATTTTCAGTGAAATAATGTTACTTTTCCGGGTCAAAATAACCTCTGCTTAATGGACCTCAAACATGATACAGTCAAGCGGGGAGTTTTTTTTTTTAGATTGTTGTAACTCCGAATATATTACCTTAATTCGTAAAGTGCAAAGTGAGAGAAATGCGTTGGTCTTTACTTCATACTGTTCAAAAATAAAATGTGGTCACCGCTTAAAGTCCTGTAGGAAAAAGACTACAAGGAAAACCTTGCACGCCAGTTTGGCCCACTGCGAATAGGGGCAATATGCTTCTCGTCAAGCATGGGACATTGGCTCTTATCGCTAAGTTGTTCTAACGTGCCAAAGGTAGAAATTCGATACCGGCAAAGACTCCTCTTAAGAGGTAACAAAAGGTGCGAAAAGTGTTTTAATGAAACTTTGATATAACTCGAACCTGACACGCAATAGTAGTAATTTTTACATGAATAAGGTAATTCCTAAAAAAGTTAATTAAGGATTTTTTGAAATCCGACTGTTAAGATGTGCAAAAACGTAAGATATGTTTTACTAAAATGACACCTAAAAGTATTTTTTCAGAATTTTACAAAATTTAAAATTGAAATGAGAGAAAGAGATAAAATGTGTCTCTCTGTAGCTCTTTGACCTGTTTACATAATGTCGCATAATATTGAGATGCTTTTGCTTCAGAATACCTCTTACGCAAGTACAGTACCAAAAAATGCTTTCAGGACCTTTTGTGTTACAACTAAAAACGAAACGAAAATATGTTTTCACAGAATTTCTAACACGTATCCTTAAGATCGATTAAATATAATTATACTGTTCCAAGGTCTTGGTATTTATCTAATCACATTTTTAGCTTAGCAGAATGATGAATTGGTGATTAAAATCGATCCTTTTATCATTGTATCTTTAACCGTATGTTTATCTTAACAATAGGTAAGGGAAACACATGCAAATATGTGTCTAGTTGCAATTGACTATAAAGAGCTCCGAATGTTTAATTTCCACGTGCTCGTTAAGGAAGAATGATAAATATGGACAAAATTAAGCTGATTTGTGGTATAACTTTAGTTGTTCTATCGTTCTATCATGAATTGTTTTGGTTTGTATTTACAGATTTAAATAGTTTATAACATTTGCAAGAAACACATTACTTATTTGTGATTGTTCCTTAACTTCTTGTCATTTATATTATGCAAATGTAAATTCATGAATGAAGTAATACAGATGTAGCTTTTTTATAAAATAATAATCTTACAATTATTTTGAGGCACACAAAATGAATGCTGTTTACCGTCACGTGATAATTGTTTACAGGAATTCTTGTTAATTACAAACAAACAATTTGTTCTGTAAAAAAATCTTCCGGAATAATAGGAAACACAAATACTGTCGCAGTTACAAGAAGAGAGACCTAGGACAAACGTTTCAACATGATGTCATAAAACGAGTTAACATTGGAGTCTATATAAAATTTTTAAATTTAGGATTGCAATGTAATGTCTGTAAAAATATTGTGATAATTTTAAAAATAAATTTATTAGTTTGCAAAAATTAACACTCAACTATGCTGTCGACTCACATAGAAGTAGGTCAGGCAGATGATGAACAATATCACAGCCGCAGAAAGCCGTTGTGGCGTGTGTCATATAAATTAAATACAGAAGTAAATGATTCTCGCTCATGCAATACAAAAGACACGAATCCATATTAATACTCAATTTTTTTAAAGAATGGTTCTGTTCATCTAGTTCTGTTCATGTTTATGCGTGATGCAAGAATTCGACAGCAAAATCATTGTGTTGTAAATTTAAATTATTTTTGTGTGTATTTAAGCCAAGTTCTCTAAACACACTTATTTAGCCACTGGAAGTCATTAATAGGTAGGTAATATGTGTGCGACAGGTGAATTCGTAAATAATATTATTGTCTTCATGAACAGAACACTAAAGAGGAATGCAGTGATTTCACTGCAGTCTTATATTCAACTACTCTCGTCAGCGATAAGCTTGTTCCCTCTGGTGTATAGGGACTGACTTGCCAACAACCTGCCGGTAAGATATCTGAAAAACAATTTATGTGACCTTAAATGGTGAAACGTAAGGCATAGTGTCAAACAAATGCTGTTCTGTTTCTGTTTTACTAGTTCAGTTGTTATTTTTCTCGATAAATCAGTTTTCAAATAGCAGTTACATCTATTTTAATGGTGTTACAAATACATTTAAAATGTGAGCTATATTTTTAACAATATATAGTCCATCTCACGTAAGAATTCCATTTTTTGACAGTTATGCTCACATTCATTTTTACTGCTGTTGCCATGGAATAAGCAGTGTTTTCCTCTGCCACAAGTGATTTTTGCACAAACACACTCAACTAGTTTTCAGACTGCATTACATCAAAATAGAAAGTATTTTTCTGTAGAAATTTGTGCATGTTATTGTCT
>PNEQ01089199.1:27410-82805 GCA_003012365.1 Medauroidea extradentata | reverse complement strand
AAGGAATTCTTATGTGAGACAGACTATAGGTGCGTATTTGGACTGTTTTACATTCTAATATGTAGAGACTGGAAAAATTCGTGGGCTCACTGACGTGTAGGCAATCCTGCAAGAATATATGTGAACTGAAGCAGACAACAGATGCTTATTAGCTGCTTGCTGTTAAAGTGATATAGGTCTGTATTAGTTACATTTACATTATTGGCTCAGAGACTTCCAGAAGGTGTCAAATAAGTCAAAGGCCAATTGTGAAAGTGACATTTACTTAGAGTTGATGGATTTCTAGTTTCTGCCCAAATGAAAATGCAAAGTTTTCACGTCTCTACTAATATGTAAAGATACTGGCAATCATTTAGGCAGTTTTGTGTAAAGCAATACACGTGTGACATGTTATACATCACAGTTCATGTGCTAGGTGAGAACTTCCTTTAACTGATGGCAAATAACATAGGCTTCTCTTCTGATCATTCAGGATAAAAATATTCCATTTGTCAAATAAGTTAAATCAAAATACTTTTATAAAGAGATTGCACCTATATGAGACACCAACATATAACAGTTCAAATGTATCGTTAATCGCTATAAAAAAACACGTTTTTAATTTTAAAAATTTAAGAGGCACTTTAACAGAGTTTTAAAAATTGCTGATCATATTATAAGAAGTACTGTTCCGTTGAACATACATGGCGTAAACACGTCCGTACGCAACCGATAATACCATACGTTTTAGAACAATGGCTAGGTCGCCATCTTGCCGGCTAGACTCTCCGAGCCCACAAAAAAATAAATAAAGCTAAGTTCCGGGTAAGAGTCACACAAGAGACAGTCAATAAGGTTCAGTTCACAAATAACAAGAACCTAAGTACAAAGTTAACAGGTCCCAACATCCCACCCACCAGAAATAGCTTATTTCTAACTCAGTTTTGGGACAAATGGGACAACTTGGCAACTGGTCTAGTTACCAGTCCTTGACTTGTACGTATCTTAGCCACGCGAACTACACCATCTTCACCTGGGAAGGTACGAACAACTCTGCCCAGTTTCCAACTAAGGGGAGGTAGGTTGGGATCCCGGATTAACACCATGGTATCTGGCTCGATGTTTGCTGTGTTTGTATGCCATTTAGCACGCACTTGCAGATGGTGCAAATAGTATGCCATCTGCGCCAAAAACACTGATGAGCTTGTTGTAAGACCTGCCATCTAGACAAACGATTGAGAGGCACTGCTGTCAGGTCTTCTTCGGGTAGAACGTGTGCTGGTCCAAAGGTTAGAAAGTGACTGGGTGTTAAGGCAGCAAGATCGCTTGGATCTGTGGACAATGGGGTCAGTGGCCGTGAGATCAGGACTACTTCAATCTGTGTGAGCACAGTATAAAACTCTTTGTATGTCAATATCTGGCTGCCTATGACCTTGGCTAAATGGGTTTTGATTGACTTAACCCCAGCCTCCCAAAGTCCACCAAAATGGGGTGCACCAGGGGGGTTGAAGTGCCAAGTTATTTCCTGATCACACAATGCACTGGAAATTGCCGACCTGTTCAAAGAGTTTTTGACAAAAGATTTCAAGTCTCTCAGCTGATGATTGGCATCCACAAAGTTGGTCCCGCAATCGCTAAATAAATCAGTGCAGAAGCTGCGGCGGGCCACAAACCTACGAAAGGCAGCAAGAAACGCCTCTGTGAACAAATCAGAAACCAGTTCGAGATGTAAGGCCTTTGTCGTAAAACACACAAATAAATACAGGTATGCACGGGCTGTTCGTGGCCTTCTAACTCGAGCCATGGTGATGGTAAAGGGCCCAGCATAATCTACGCCGGTCTTGAGGAAGGGTTTTGTCTGCGTGACACGTGCTGAAGAAAGGTTCCCCATCCTGGGAACTACTGGGCTAGGTCTGCAACGGAAGCAGATGACGCACTGGTGTAACTGTTGTCGAACTACATCCCTTGCCATTGATGATCCAAAATTCTTGTTGAAGAACAGACAGCAAATGTTGAGGACCAGGATGTAGCAAGTCCTTATGCAATTGCTCAATGATTAACTCAGTCAGACGGCATTTTTTTGGTAATAGGATAGGGTGCTTCTGACTGAATGGCAATTTTGAGGCATGAAGTCTGCCGCCCACCCTGAGAACACCCTCTGTGTCGATAAAGGGGTTGAACCTCTGGAGAAGAGATGGGCATTCACCCTTGGCTACTGCTGCAAGCTCTCCTGCAAACGTCACTGCTTGAGTCTGTCTGACCAGCACAATAAGTGCAGCTTGAAGCTCGCTCACTTCAAGTGTACCACTATAATGAGTCTTCTCTGGATGAATTGCATTGATGAAACACAAGCAGTATGATGTGATGCATTTAATTTTGGTGAGGGAAGAGAATCTATCAAGCAGTGCGAGATCACCATCAATAACTGCTCCCACGAAGGACACCGGCAGCTGATTGCATTGTTCCACTAGTAGATCAGCTTCTACAGCATGACGTTTGCACAAAGTAGGCCACTCTGTCTCCTCTTCTTGCAACCACTGTGGTCCTGTCCACCACAACGAATGATTGACTAGTTCAGATGGCATCAGCCCTCTCGAGGCACAATCGGCTGGATTCTCCTCCGACGATACATAACGCCACCAGTCAGGTGAAGTTTTTGTTTGTATTTCACCCACACGGTTGGCCATAAATGTCTTCCACCTATGGGAAGAAATCAAATCCAAGCATAGGTGACTGTAGAATCTGACCAAGCCACCACCTTGTTTACGTTTAGTGAAGGAGCCAAAGTATCCAGTATGTAATGCAGAGTTCTTGACAGTAAAACTGCAGCACACAGCTCCAGACGAGGCAACGTCGCCCTTTTTGTCGGTGCCACCTTGGATCGACCCATCAACAAATGTATCCGAACAGGTCCTTGCTGGGGTATCTCACACATATTATACGACTGCTGCATATCCTAACTCAGAGCTGTCCGAGAAGCCATGAAGCTCTATCACCGAGTCCGGGGTTTTTACCAGGGGGCCTCGAGGAATAGTAATGTCCTCCAACTGGAACAGTTCCTCCTTGAATTGAAACCATCGTCGCTTTAGCCTGTCAGGGAAATCTGAATCCCAGTCGACACCTTCTAACCACATCTCTTGAATCATGGCCTTTGCCAGTAACAGAAGTGGTGACAACCAACCCAAAGGGTAAAATATTTTGGCCACCTCTGACAGAATGCCCCTTTTAGTGTACTGGCTGCTTGTGGGGAGTACCTGGTATGAGAAAGTGTCCAATTTTGGTTTCCAATGAAGCCCTAATACCTTCAAACCAGCATGCTCATTGTCATCAAAGAAATGGGCCAGCGGGTGCTGGAGCTGAGAGGTGGGTAAACTCGCTAAGAACTCTTGACTATTGCTAGCAAACTTATGAAGGTTAAATCCTACCGACTTCAGTATGTCAACAAGTTCTTGCTGAAGTTTTAAAGCTTCCTGCAATGTTGCTGCTCCTGTCACTATGTCGTCCACGTACGTATCGGAAACAAGAACTTGAGAAGCACGTGGAAACTTAGCCTTCTCATCCTCTGCAAGCTGGTGAAGCGTTCAAATCGCAAGAAAGGGGGCAGCAGAAACTCCGTAAGTTACTTACTGTCTTCAAGCGGTACTCCTCAATGGGTCCTTCATCATCAAATCGCCAGAGAATCCTGTGGTAATCCTGTTGTTTTGGGTCGAGACGGACTTGTCTGTACATCTGCTGCACATCAGCTGTGAATGCAACCTCATGAAGTCTGAGGCGAAGAATGAGATCCCTGAGGTCACCTTGTAGCTTCTTCCCTGGTAATAAGGTATCATTCAGAGACAAACCTGATGAGGTTCTCGACGACGCATCAAAAACAACTCGCAGTTTTGTTGTGCTATAGGGTTTCAACACACTTGGTGTGGTATGTAGTAAGTTGAAGGTGTAGTTACCTCTGAGTCAGGTATCTTTTCCATGTGGCCTTCCATAACATAATCTCTCATGAACTCTGTATAGGATAACTTGAGCTCTGGTTGAAGGGAAAATTTCTTTTCCAAGCGTTTAAATCTGTTGAGAGCCTGGAATCGAGACTTTCCTAGTTCTGGAGCTGTTTCTCTGAAGGGCAGTGTTACAGTGTAGCGCCCATCCACTCCACGTGTATGGGTTCTATCTCCTCACATTGGATTTCTTCTGGTGTGTCGCAAACTGCAGTTGGAACTTCTTCCAGTTCCCAGAATTTCTTGAGGACGTCCTCCAACGGCACGACTGAGGCATGGACATTAGTTGATACGAGGAATACGGGAGGTACGAGAGTGGAATCTATTTTCCCCATTACCAACCATCCAAAAATAGAATCCAGGGCAACAGGGCAACCTGGACTTCTTCCACTCTCCCACCAGTCAGTAGGTAGGAAAATAATTCGGCACCTAACAGTAGATCGATCGGGCGAGGTGTTGCGAAGTGTGGATCTGCCATTTTAAAATTCAACAAATGTTTCCAGTTTTCAGAACCCAAATTGGTGTTAGGCAACATGTCGCTTATCTTGCTCAGAACCAGTGTGTCATTGATAGGCTGAATTTGACATGTGACGATTCCCTTTTGCCTCTGTGACAGCCACACCTGGGAGACCATGCACAGATTGTGAACACTTATGTTGCGATACTCCAACCCATTGTAGGCAACTGCTGATGATGAAGCTCGCCTGGCTACTTGAATCCAGTAGTGCTCTGCATGTTTGGATGCCACCACTTGCATCCTTCACCCCCACATTTGCGGTAGCTAGCAAGACAAACAAAGTCTCTCCAGTGCTGGTTAACGTTGTAGTTGGGAGAGACTGCTGGCTACTGCTAACCTTGTTGTACTTCTCCTGATTGCTGTTCCAATTTATCCCGCTACCTGAATCCTGACTGACTTGTGCTTGGTACTTGACATGAAGTGAAGTGTGATGACGTGCATCACAAATTCTACAGCTGGTCCTCGAACGACAGGAGGTGACAGTATGAGATTGTCGCAGACAGTTAAGACACAAGTTGTACTCTCTGGCAATATTGTACCGCTCCTTAGATGTTTTGTTACTGAAGTGTGGGCACCTTGACAGTATATGAGGGTCCTGATACAACACACAGTGTTCACTAATCTCACCAGCATGACCCAAGAATGAATGTGTTGGCTGCACTGGTAACTGTCTCCAACTCGTCTGTCCTGTCTGCATCCAAGGGGGTTGGCTTAGTTTTTGAACTATTTTTGGTTTTTATCCCGATCCCAGCGACTCAAACATGTGTTGCCGTCATTCCAAAAAGGCAATAAACTGGTCCAGAGTTGGTAGACTTGCTGGATCTGTGATCGTCACCTCCCAGTCCTTGCGTAGATTTGAGTCCAACTTCCTTTCTAATAAATATATCAACACAGGATTCCACATGTTGACAGCCACACCTAACACCTTAAGGGCAGCAACGTTCTCCTGTATCGCTGCTAATAACTGAACCAAGGTGGTCGAAGTTCGTGTACCAGATGGTACGTTGATCAGGGCATCAAGATGGTGGTTCACGATCGACCTCTTGTTATTTTAGCGTCTCTGGAGAATCTTCCACGCCACCTCATAATTGTCTTCAGTAAGTGAGAGCTATTGAACTAGAGACAAGGGTTCACCGTGTAGTGATGACTTCAAATATGACAGTCGTTCCACGTTCGTTATCTGGGTGTGTTTTGCTATCAGTGCCTCAAAAAGATTAGAGAAAGTTTGCCATGATTTTGTATCTCCCCCAAAGGTTGGTATTTTGATGGTAATGCTACCTTTGTAGCATTGGAGGCAGAGGAGGAGTGTGCTTCACCGGAGACAGCTAATTTGGCCACAGTGTCTGCAAGAGCCATGACCTTGTAGTATAGCTCGTCGAATTCATCTAGTCACCTGTCATGATTGTCTATGTTAAACTCAGTAATGTTAGATGCCTTGGTAGCGATGAGTAAATGATCATTGTCAAAACCAGACCTGAGCTGGGCCAAATCCCGACAAGTGGCCTTGAGTAGTGTATGCTGAGTGGGATCAGACTTTGCCTTATTCGCCAATGCAGAAGCTCTTTTCAGACGTTTTTTGGCCACTGAGAGCCTCAGATCTGCAGCCGCGATGATAACTGCTGCCATCTCTTGTTGTTGTTTTGGATACCTCGAAGCAAGAGTCTTTCACCCGGCGGAGTGACCTGGTCACTTTGAGTCGTCCCCAAATACAAAATGGTCGTCCAAGAACCGGTTCATGAACGATAATTCCGAGACCCTTTCACTACCGAAAATTACCGTTAATCGTAAGTATTACTTAACTTCCGTCGTCATTCTTCGTGACGGTATATTACAAATTATTATTTATTTATACCGCATGCGCCGTGTTCGAGATGATAAATAACCGCGTCAAGGCTTGTCACACCCGGGAGCCTGGCTTGTTTTTTGTCCTTCCCTACACGGCCCAGCAATCCTCGGTAAACAACATCTTCCCGTCCGACTCGCACCGATTTTCTAACTCCCGTAACACCGAATAATATCCGGCCCGGAGGACCAAAATGTTCCGTCGAACATACATGGCGTAAACACGTCCGTACGCAACCAATAATACCACACGTTTTAGAACTATGGCTAGGTCGCTATCTTGCCGGCTAGACTCTTCGAGCCCACAAAAAAAAAAAAGCTAAGTTTTGGGTAAGAGTCACACAAGAGACAGTCAATAAGGTTCAGTTCACAAATAACAACAACCTAAGTACAAAGTTGACAGGTCCCAACAAGTACCTTTAAAAAAATTAACGAAAAACATGACATTACTGTGTTAAATTTTTTTGTATATATTTCTACTAGTAAAACTGCTAAAATAGTCTCATTTTGCACCTTTAAATCAAAATTTTTCCAGGGGGGACTCCCGGACCCCCTCTTCAGTAGGGGGGGATGGGTGATTGATGCCCTCCCCTCAACTAAAATCCTGGCTACGCCACTGACACGACATGTCAACCTATGTCACTTGTGCCACTTTTGACCACTACCTAGTCATAGCTCCTGAGGCTCACTCAGCAGATGGGACGTGAAGATAACACTACTTCCTTTGTGTTGCGGTTCAATCTCTCGCTTCTCTAGCTCGGCCGGCCTTGTGAAAATAATCTGCTTGCATAATGAATCTACTATGTGCACGAGTTTTTTACACACTTTACCAATGTACATGGAGAGGGATTTGATACTCAGTTTCAATTTGCTCACCAACAGTAAAAAAACATCGAGATGTTGATCATTGTTAATAAACTTGGATTACAGATTCACAGAACAACTTTAAACCTACACAATGTTGTTTCATATTTTCTTTCCACCGACGTATACAAGTGTATACACTGCTGTTATTTCTGGTCGAGCCGATTGCGTGTGCGTGTGAGGATGTGAGCGCATGTGTAGGCTAGCGGCTCACACCAGACGTTTTGTTGTCAAGCGTCCTACTACTGGATGCCACACGTATCTGAGACATGCACCCGACGTTTGGTAGTGTCAATATGAACTGTCCTGCTTCCACTTGTTGAAAGAATGATTTATGAACATTATTGTGTATATATCATTAAATGACATTATGGTAATTACGTACTGTATATTTAACAGCATTTAGGTAACAAAATGGAAAACGTAATAACGCTTAAATAAACACGACGTATAATCACATTATCACCGGCACAAAGACAGCCTACCGTGTCCAAGGGCACGAGAAATTGGTGGCAAAATAGTTACGGCGCGCACATGATGAAGAAGAGGTGAGCAAACTATTGGAGTGGTTCGGCCCGGTAGTGGGAAAGAGGCGGGCGGGTCGCCGACCGGCCGGGGAATGGGAAGGGGCGTTCAGGCCGGCCGGCTGGCCATCGCGTCGCGCGGGAGGACGGGTCAGCAATGTATATTTTTAGAACAAATACGCTGTGTACGGGAGTACAATTTTCGAGAAACAACTGCAACCATTTGCATCCATAATAAAATAATGCAACGCCTTTTTCTGCTATTTTCTTTGAATTAAAATTTTTTAAGCAATTTTTTTTTAATTTTCCACGGTTCTTGGAAAAAGAGTTGTTACGTCGAGAGGGTCGTTATTCCCGTGGTCGTATAGTCAAGAGTTGACTGTAAATAAAGCTGACCCTGCATTGGCTCAGAAGATTTTTACATCTCCTTCACCCTTATAACAAGCATGGATTATATATAAAGTATAACCTGGTTTTTAGACTTTCCCACATTTTAAACCTGTTTGTTGTCCCATTTGCTGCTTTTACATTAGAAATCCCTCTTTTTACACTTTCCTATGTTTTACAGTTGTTCTAGGTCCATACGACAGGTCACTGTGGTGCTCTCGCTGTTGAGACATCAATTAACCTTTCTACCTAACTGCCTACCTTTGCCTCTTACCTTGATATTTGACTGTGTTTAGTGTAAGGTACAGCAGTAGTGTTATCTTTGCTGTTCAGATTTACAACCACATGATGATCCAATTGCTGCAGCAGTAGCTCCTACGTCCAAATATTTAAAATAAGTCACTTATATAAATATGTAATGTACACAGTTTAAATTATAAAAATATGTTATGTACACTGTTTCAATAGAAAGTGACATATTGTTAAATTAAGGTTTGCTGCCATCTGTCAACAGAGAAAAAGTTCCACTTTGCAAATGATGCACAATGTTTTTCTTGTTTGCATGACCATTTCCTCAATATCTGTAGTTTCTATCCTTGTGCAAGTATACTTCTTTGCATCTTGAGATTTTTGAAAAATTTTGCAATATAAATACATATAAAGGTCCTGCATGGTCGGATACTGTTATGGAAAGGTTATGTTCAACCAGAAATGAGGCATAACACTATCTGAAGTTCAACTGTTGACAAAGAATTTATTTGAGTACTGTTCTCTTTGCACTTTAAAGGTGCCCACACACTTGCGCGCGACAGGCCGCAGCGGAGCGCAGTGACTTTTTCCCCTGATTCAGTTACATGCAAGTAAATAGATCTCCGCACACTGGGGCGAAGAGCGGTGGAGCGCAGCGCGCGCGGTCGTGCAGACAGTCTTTGGGGCAAGCAGCCGGCGAAACCGCCCCGCCGCTCGTTGCTGCGCGCAAGTGTGCGGGAATAAGCGAAGTGACGCGCAGACACCTTCGGCAATTCTCGTTCCGTGGATTCGAGTGTTACAATGACAAGCTGGCAAGCGGCAGACCTGGCTTCAGAAGCAGTGCGGTCATCGATTTGGGTCCACTTTGGCATTATTGTTAAATATGCCTTTTGTGTCTCTTATCCGTTGTTGATATTTAATAAGTAGATTGTGGATAATTAGTGGCTATGATTCGGCAATGCGGAGCCGCGTGCATCTATAATTAATATTTCACTAAGGCCGGGTGTATAAACTAAGTAATCGCGCAAGAAGCAAATATTTGAATGCACAGCTGATAGATAAGCATTGTTAGAAAAAATTTGTGATGAAATTGCAAGAGTACAGTGCCAACAAAAAACAAAGGGCCACCCATAATAGAGAAAATTCCTAATTTTTTATTATATTTTTATTTAAATGTGTGTTTAATTTAATGAACAACTGTACCATACTTTCTTTCATTGCGTATGTGTAACTCTATAAAAACTTAAATGAAATGAGCAGTCTGTTTTGCGCGGCAAAAACATGAACCGCCTTGATGATTTCCCTGTGACGTCACAATATTGTACATATTATTGTACGTAACTCACAAACGACAGCAACATACGTTCAAATCGTGAATTGTGTTAAATAAAGTAGTTTACGCGGTAAAATCGAGTATGGCTTGAACTCCGAAGAATATAAATGTGGATAGCATTTTGTTTGCACGGCAATAAAATGCAATGTACTATGAATAAAATCTTAACTTTAGCACCGTCTGATAAATCAAGGCGAACTGCATGGTTTAAACTTCAAGAAGAGACCTAATAGACTGCTATTAATGACAAAAATACAGTATACGTATGTAATGCTGTGTTTTGTACAACATGACACTGTTAGTATAAAATAAATAAGTTCTTTTACGTTAAAAATTGCGGTCAGAAGCATGCATTTTGCGACAAATTCTCTTCAGCTGTAGTGTTTTGGCTGTTCCACTGGCTGCAGCAACGTCGTTAGCCAATAGGCGAGTTCGAGGCACTGGTGATTGGCCAATAATTCGAGGGATGGGCGGAGTCTTGCAGCACAACTGTCTCAATGCCGTTCACGAGAAACGTAAAAATTACTGGAGAGAAAAATGTACTTGCAATAAAATAATTGATCTGCCACATTATTTTACCGACTCGTGCAACCAGAATGTTCGATCATGGTCTGTGCCAGGTTTGGTTAAACGCATTCTAAATATTAGCTCGACAGGTTCACTTTTTGTACTCATGTGAACTTCGTTTGTCTGACCTTTCAAACCTAAACTTATGTTTATATATTGGATCTGAAACATTAAACTGAATTCGTAGTATGTTACTATCTCTCTAGAATTTAAATTAAATTTACATAAACCCAAACCTATAACTAAAACGTCGCAATGTGTGAGAGCTAGGCCTACTAATACCTTGCTGTCTTCACTCCTTTAAAATCAACCCAAGTGAAATAAATCTTCGTTGTTGGCTACCAAATATACAATCACGCATGCCCAAACAACGGGTGAATTCCCCGAATTAATTTTACCTAACCGGGTTCACTAAATTTGATTGGTTTTTAAATAATAGTTGAAAAATTCCAATACATACAATAGAGCGTGGCGTACGATGGCTAACCAAAACAAGTAAGACTACGTCGTAAATGTTTTGGCGTTTTCAATGTTTGTGGCGGCATTTGAAAATATGGCATTTTCAAAGCTGAATAATTCGAAAATTACAATGTTCACAGAGCTATTGCTTTGCCTGGCTGCACTTAGTGCCGAAATAATTCGGAAGAATGAGGTAAATATTAAAAACTTTTTCTAGGAATTTTTCCTATTATAGGGTACACCCGTCCCGGATTCATAATATTGGGAGCGACTTTGTGAATATTTTATCTGAATATTAATGCCATTAGATTAATTTTTGTTCATATAATCTTTTTTGTTTACCAACTATGAATTTATGCATATATTGCAAAACTAAAACGTCATTACAGTGTGCAGTATATAAAAGCTAATAAAACAAATGCTGCTTCAGGTAGGTTAATGGCGTTTGTATGTGTAGCATAACGTTTATGAATGTAAATTAAAGTGCAAGATTCACAGCGGGGAATTATTATTTGGAACTTTTTTTTTGCTTTTTTGCGAATAATAAAAACACAGGAAAAACACTCAGGAACACACTTTACACATCTAGGTGGAATCATGTCAATTTTCAGACACGCAGTATAAATGTTACTGCTACTGCTACTTCTTGCCAAACACATCCACTAACAACCCTAGACGGCAAATACACGGTGGCTCAGTAAATACCACAAAAATAGACACACGGAATTAGTGAACTATTTACATAGTTTTCTCTGTATTTTAAAATCCCCTCTGTGGCTAAAGAGGAGGATGTATTAATTTTTATTTACTGTAATTGCTTCATAGTATTTTACGTTCATAAACGCGACCTCCTTCGCCCAATGTCCGCTTAGATCTCCACTTCCCTCCCCACACTGTCCGAAAAACCCGTCACCGGTCCTGGTATTGGTAATCTGGCCAATGGGAAGAGAGCATTTAGAAACAGCCCCGCCTACCGAAGCCAGACCTGTAGTAAACCATCGTCACATTTATTTAATTTGCATATTTTTTTTCAAAACCTGGACAATTTTCATTTGTTTACTTATATTACTTATTTAAATTAACAGATTACTCTAGCCAAAAGTCTAATTCATATTATTTTTGATTGTCTCTAAGCCTCGTTGCTATAGGCTGCTGCATCTCCTTTCCCCTACTGGCCAGAGTGGTCCAGCGGAGGGATGTGGGAAGAGTAACAGGCCTGATGGTGCCAACGCTCCTGCGACACCACCTGCTATGCTGGCCCGAGGGAACGGCCCAGATTCTCACATCTTTCTCTTATTTAATCTCAACTCACTAAAAATCCTCCTGGCATATTTTGCATTGCAGATTCGGTATCGTGACGCGATACCGAATCGAATGAATGGTCACATGACCAGACAATTCCAATTTCGCAGATTACCCCAAATAAGTACATATTTTACTAAATACCTTCCTACACCAATACCTGCACGTTACAACTCGGATAGCAAGGTTTTTGTGAGGCACAATTGGGATTAGGGCTACAATTTTACACCCAATTTTTGAAACTGTCAGAATAATTTCGTTACAGGAATGTTCGACACAATAGCGAGTAACGGGATTTTGAAAAACTTACTTTTCAAACTACCATAGTTGCTATCAAACTAAGGGAATTTGATTCCGTTAGTAAGATGTAGCATTATTGCATTTTGTGTGACGTCACTATTGAGTAGCAAATTAGTGGGTAGTATGATTAACTCAAAAATGTAAATGTTTGAACAAATATGGTGGCGTGGTATTTGAATATTTAATATTTTATTAAACTTTGAGCTATGAATCAAGTACAGAATGAGTTGCTGATATTTAAAAACTGAAGTGAAATGCATAGTAAAATAACAGTATTTTTTAACTTTGCAAAAATATAATATCAATACTTTATACATACAATTAAATCGTAGATTTTACATTTATATCGCTCTAGCTTTTAATTTGTTACAAGAGTACCATTCTAGCTTGGCTTTTCCAATTGCGTAACATATGGCTCCAGAGTATGACGTCTTAAATTCTGTATTTGCAGTTAAAGAACAATGGCAAATAACATTCATAAACAATTAAAGTCTAACCTTCCACGTGTCGATTTTACTATATGAAACCTTCCTAAAAATTTTGTTTAATATATTATTAGTTTATCTTTCCTTTTACGAATTTCCAAACAATGCATACTGTTTTCGACGCAACAAATTACTGTAGACTAGCCCTTGAATAAATTATTTAATATGAAACCACAACGAAGCATCCATTTCCTTGTTTCAACAACCACGAATTACTAAACAAGACCAATACCTCTATCGGAATTAACATTCCGCCACCTACTCGGAAGGCGTATTTATTTCGATACTTTGGGTCAAGATTCAGGTAGTAATTCCGCTATTGAATGTTCAAAAATAGTTCTTTTTATTCCGATGCTGGAATGACATATTCTTCTAGCGAAATCTTTTCGACAATTTCAACAATTGGGTCCCGAATGCCGGGTAGAATAGTTGTTGTGAGTGGAATGGAGGAGGGTGGGTACGCTCTCTGCGGCGCTCCGCCGCGCCCCAGTTTGCGGGCTCTCTCTGTTTGCGTGCCACGCTCCGCCAGGCCTAAGTGTGCGGGCACCTTAAGAGAGCTCACATGTTTCCGAGATTTTGCATTTTTTAAAATACAGTATAATTTTTTCCTCCATTAGAAATGTTTATTTCCCACCAGCAAATACTATAAAATGTATCTTTGCTATGTACCGTCTTCAGACTTCAAATTAAAAGAGAAACCTTTAGAATAAGTATCACAAAATGTCGTGAAATAATGCTTATTCCACACCTTACTCTTTCGACTCATCATACTGACATAATGCTACAGTAGACATCTGACGAAAAGGATAACGAATGCAGTTTTCTGCTGTAGAAACATGTATCCATCCATGGAAACCAGTTTTTGTCTAGGCAAAATATTACAACTTTGACATGATTATCAATTCCAAAAAGAAATGTCTAACACACTGACGTATATTTGCGCGTATTGGCAAAAAAAGTACTGATACATAAATAGTACGACTTCACAGCCATTTTTTTACATCAACATAACGTGACTGTGATGTTTTCACAGGTGAATCTTGTTAGCAACAAAATGGTTAGAAAAATTTGTAATGTAAATATTTTCAGTTATGTATACAAGTATGTAGTAAAATATTAACCAACCTCTAAGGAGTATTAAATAATGAAAGAATATTGCTAGCCTTAGGCAAGATTATGACAAACTATTAACAGTATGTTTGCGAACACAAATGAATAACCAAATGAAAATAAAAGATTGCTGGCTTTATATGGAATGACAAATTGTTAACAATGGAGTTGCAAACACTGCACAGTAATCATGTGACAAATCACTAAATTTTTAGAATTTGCTGCTAAAATAATGAAAATATTGCTAACAGAAATCATAAATTATTAGACCTGTCCCTAAAATCGTAACAGAGCCCCGATTTTTATACATATGGCCTAGATAAAATAAGCTGGTTTACATTTTTTGATTAAAATCTTCATGTTGTAATCTTTATTTATCTATTGTTGGAACTCCGATGATTCTGTGCTGGCTAACTTTTAATTCAGTCCTGCTTCAAGTTAATTACCTGTGAGCATCTTACTTGAAATTGTTTGATGAGAAGAAACCCCAAATCTACAACTATCCATGGATACCTTTGTAAATTGGCTATTGCGATAAAATCTAAAACAACCCATTTTCGCCTTACAACAAAACCTTTTTACAGCTCATTCCTTCCAACTGATGGTAGGAGGACAGTCTCTAGTATGGTTTTGCTGCGAGTGGACACACACATTCTTAAATAACCTCTAATTGCAGCTTTCCAATTTTTACAGTTTGTAAGTTTACATTTAAAAATATTTTAAAGTGCCCAAGAATACTGTTGTAAAATCGCTGTATCGCTGGGTCCGTAGTCGTAGGCAGGTTTTACTGTTACAGATAATGCATTAAAATGACAGTTAAGATAGGTATGTGGCAGTGTTAGTTTTATGAAAAAAATAATATAGCGCAATTTTTTTTTTTTGCAATTGATGTACATAATTGGATTGGTTTTATTGGACAGAACCAAAATTGCAAGAACTGTTGCTGCCTATAACTGGAACTGAGAGGTATCCCTAGTACATAATTTCTAATGCAAAATAGTGTAATCTTTAGTTTGAAATCTAAACCGCCTATGCACTGTTAGCACTGATTGATTAATAAAAATTTTGGAATATTTAGTTAGTTGCATTCACAGATCTATTGTAGCTTGTAGCCCTGTCAGTCATATGAAAATCCTTGCTGCAGAAAGGGTTACAAGGTTAGTTGAGTAACTGGGTGTGTTCTTGCAGCAAGAACAGCAGAAGCAGCTACGAGCACAGCTGCAACAGCTGACTCAGCAACAACAACAGCAGCAGCAGCAACAGCAGCAACAGAGACAGATGAACCCCGGGGCGATGCAAGCGGCACAGCAGCAGCCACCGCCTGGCCAGCAGCAGCAACAGCAGCAGCGCATGATGAGGCCCATGCTGTCCAACAATCCTGGCCTACGACACCTGCTGCAGCAGGTAGGTTCCTCCGGTACAGTTCCCTATTACCAGACACTCTGGTCAGTTCAATATGTGAGCAGGCCTGAGAGAGGTGCTTGCGAGTCTCAGAGCGATTGTTACACCGCTCAGCATCTTTGAGCTGTGAGATGCTGATTTGCCCATTGCACGTCCCATAGTTATATATGTACTTACAAACACTAGGCATGGTGTGGCAATTTATTTTTTTGGTTTTGAGTCCTTGGACTTTTAGCTGTGGGCAATTTAGTACTGAATTGACTAGGTTGTCAGGATCCACTTGTGTTCAGCAAGTTAGGCTAGGAGTTCCCAAACTTCTTGACACTGCACCACTTATAAAAACACACATATTTTGTGTGTGCAAGTGTTTTTTCTATTTATTTTTTATTATTTTTAATTTTTTTATTTCTGTTGTGTATTTTGCTATTGTGGTGGTACTAGTGTACTATCAACGTGCTGCGACGACAGATGTGGCGATACTTGCCTCATGTGTTTTATTACAATACCACAAAAATATGTAGACTGATCAGTTCTCACAAAAGCTCCAGTCTCAGCAGCTGTGAGCTACTCTTATCTCAGGGTTTCGTGGTATCGAAGGGTGGATGCATACAGAGCGGTAGTCAAACACGTGGTTCAATCAACAGCCCATTTTTATTTCCTTTTCCTTTTTTCAAAAACTCACACAACCGCGCTTACATCGGTACATTCACTTCTCTTGTACACAAACATAAAATGAAATAGAAAAATAACTGAACCAAAACGAAGCCAAACTCAAAGAAAAACTAGTACATGCTGAGCTAAAACATAACCTCAGTAACCGATAGTGGGCCGGCCTGCAGTCGGTACCGCCGGAAGTTTACATCAATGAAAGAAAATTAGTTAATAAAGAAGAATACTAGCAAGTCTTTTTACCGCCTTCCATCACGGCCCCATGGCTTTCGTTCATGCCCCTCGGCTTACCACGTGCTAAACTCACGCAGTGCGACACACATCCAGCTCCCTCGACAATCAAGAACAAAGTGACCAGCTATAGCAACCGCAATGGCATCCACCATGGAGGCATGCCTTCCGGTAAAATGTTATATAACATTCTAGTGAGACCAAATAACTGGCTGGATACAAAATAAAGAAACTAAAATTACTGAAAAATCGGCAAAATTCTGCTGAGCACAATGACATATTTCATTATTTTACTGAATAATTGTTACAGTAAAAAAATATTTTAAATAAAGTTTTGGCATCAGACATTTCCGGCAGTACACCTTGCAGTACCCTCTGTGAACCAATATCGGTGTCGCCCACGCTGCACCATGGCCGGGCTGGCCGAACTCATTTACGCATCTTTATAATAAACACCAAGAAGTTTCCAACTGCCATAACTTTTAAAAGATCAATTTCTCGTAAAACTTCCAAGAGTCCAAAGTTGCTTGAATTTTTATGCTGTTTCAGAAAAGTCTACGCAATACATATTTATTTTAAATTCACGTGCCGTCCAAAAACAGAACTAAGAATAATTCTAACTCAAAGCTTGACATTAAAATATTATAATGAAAATACTTATCACTAGCAATTGCATCCAGACGCTGTTTTCTGTTACTTTACTGTTTCGCCATGCCCAATAGCGGTTTTACATTTATTGAATGGGTTTTATAGGTGATATCCTGTTCAGCAAAATTGTAATATTTCAGTTAATTAACCAAATTACTTTCTTAGAAAATTATTAGGCTTACAACAACAAACGTGAAATTCTTATCGTGACAAATACTCCTGAAACTTACTATTGTATAAACACTAGCAGTTCAATCATCTACAATCATCTACAGGCAATGGACTAAAGTAGGGTGGCGCGGCAACACACTGGGGCCTTTGGAATTAATTAAAGGCATCATCACTGCCCTATATTTAACTGATGCTTGGCTGACCAGCTCTTGGTTCTGAAGTGTCAGTAAAACTGACTAGCATTATTTATGCAAAAAATAAACATTAAGAGGGACTGTACGCAAAAACCCTAGAAAACTACACAATTGACTTATTGAAAAAGTATACTCCAAACGCAGGATGTTTGCTTCACACTATTGATGCAGTTAGATCTAGAAGCTAGCGGGACAGTGTCTGGTATCCACCCTTCACCCCATTTTAGACCATGACACACTCCTTACATTTAATAGATTTTCCTAATTTGTACTACATTTGAGCTTCGCTACGAAGACAAGGTATTTTTTCCAAGAAATTTGTCGTAGTTGCGTTGTTGTCGTTATTTCCGAACTACCTGACTTCTACACCTTAAAAAAATTATTTTGTCTATATTCGTGTTAAATGGTTACCAGTGTAAAACAGACAATTTTCAAAAAAGTAATAATAATTTCATTTAATAGGCATAATGTTTTTGAAGAAATTGATACCAGAGAGCCTATAATAGTTATCAAGTTTCCACAAATGTTAACAACGAGCGCAAGCAACAAGTGCCGTGGCGTGTATAGGCAGCATTGTGTAACAATGCGTGGACCTAGATCCTTCCTCGTGACGTGCTTGGCTGGCCGACTGCCTTGCGGCAGATTAACGACATGAGGTAGTCGAAAAAATGTGGAGGTGGACAGCACAAGATACAGTGTTTTGCTGTTTTGTCAGAACGTGCTACTGTGCAGACTGCAGCAGGTTATTCTAGCGCTGTGCTCGAGTGTGCATCATAAAATAAAAATGAATTACTGAAATGTAAATACTACAACTCGCTGGCACAAATAGACAAAGAGTTGAGGTGGATGTCGTGTTACTTTTGGCTGTAGTACATGTAGTAAACAGTTTGAAGAGTATAGCATTTTTTTAACATGTTTGCTCTCATGATAATTCTGTGTGCCCTTTCACTCTTAGGCATGCATCAAATAATTTGGGTGCTTGCCCGAGACATGTAAAAATTAGCTTGGACAGGTGAATGTAGTTCACTTCTCCGTTGGACAGGTAATGCTGGTGTGTTTGCCAGCAAAAATGAGAGATGCCAACATTGGTAGTTACTTTATTTTCGCGCATTAGTTGTGAACTGTGTTTAGCAGTGACACAAAGTCAATTTTGAAGCCAATATTCAGTAGTAATAGAAGTGTGGGCACGTGTCCGCATTGACTTTGAGCAAGGTCACAAGTTTGTGATTTTATTCCGGTAGTGTGCCGACAGAAAAAGTGTTGGACCTATGTGAGCGCTACCAAGTCTAGACAGGCGTTTGTTGAAAAGAAATGCTGAAGCTAGGCATGTTAGTTTTCACACACTGCCCACCACCTGTCACTTTTTTCTTAATTTTTATTTTTATTTTGTCTCTTTCAGCTGCCCCAAACAGACTTGTTCCAAACAAAAAATAGGTGGCTTACCCTTGTTTCCCACTCTCTTCCTGATGGTATGTACGATACTTAAACAATGCAGCGGCCTGCCTGCAAGGATTTATTTGATCTCGCTCAAGTTTATGGGACGTTTAGTGTGTTAAATTATAATTTATAAGTAGTGTACAGTAAATGTACAAATTTCCGTTAAACTAAAAGATAATGCATGTATGGCCAACTGTGTGAGCATTAAGGTGAATGACTCAGAACAGCAAATGCATTGACACAGGAGACAGTAATGCCAATGGGTCCTCTCATTCGCCGTCCTTGCTGCTTATCTGAAAAAGCTCAAGGCGTAGACAGTAAAATATGAGCTGTAGCAAGCTAAGCAGAGATAAGCACGAGTAGTTGTGTGGGTGCGTGTGTGAGGGAAAGAGACAGAGCTATCATATCTCCCAGAGGCGTTTCTTCTGTATGCGTGGGTGTGTTTGCGACTCAGGTATAGCACAGCTGGTGGCAATTATTCTTAGTGAAGAAACTGTATATGTCAGCCGTTATTCAGTCAGAGCACGCAGTTCTTGTTCCAGAAAGTAGTGTCATCATCTGAACTGAGCGGAAGCTTTTTGGGATATCCCTCAAGATTTGACTAAAGTGAAACTGATAGAGGGGGGAGATGAAATAGGAAGGCTCTTCAGGCGCTCCCAAAAAACTTTTGGCAAAGTTTGTCAAGTGCTGCTACCTCTTCAGGAGAAATGTGTAACTCGAGGAAGGATTTTTCCAACATTACGTAATGAAAAACACTAGGAAATAAGGTTTGCACTTGATTTCTATTGTTTAAAAATTCACTATACATGTGTCAGAACTGCCAACTGTAGCGGATTTTGCATAATTATTACGGATTTAATCACTGAATTACAGAATGATGCTGATTTATTACGGAAAGGAGGCTTTGTGAAGAATGGCAGCGGAAAAATTGAGTTTCTGATGTGAGTGCTGCAGGGTTGTAGTTTGTAAACGTCACGTGATTGCGCAATGAAACTGAAGTCGTCCGTGTGCGCGTGTCTGTTTGAAACAGTGATCTAATTCTTGTGTTTTCACATTGTTATGGGATGGTAATATGACTGTTATACAATAAAACTAGTTCATGTTCTTGGACTTTTTATTTTTTGGTGACACATGACACAATTATTTTGGTATGCTAGGTTGCCTAACCTGTGTTCTTTCAGGTAAATCGTTTAAGAGCCATGTGCCCTGACTCTGAAATTGCACAGATGTATAACTGTGTGAGAATAAAACATCTGCCTTGGTGCAGTACATGGCTACTGAAACTAAAAGTGAAATTGTTTAATCTTTGGTAAGTGGACTGTTTGCTTTGGACACCTATGGGAGTATTGATTCCAATGCAGTGGAAATTTATCCAGTAATTGTCTCATTTTTAAATCTGACACAGGAAATCTAAGCAGGCCACTAGGCAATTCTTATACAATCTGAATAAATGAAGCAAATAAAAAATACAGTACATTACTTAGTAGATTTACTTTGAATGCTTTGTATTGAAGATTCAGCATTTCCTGTAAGATATAGTAAACCCCAATATTTCTTATTGATGTTTATGACATGCCCATTTAGATCATTATATTGTTTAGATGTTTTTTTTATTCATTAATTTGCACATATTTATTCATGTATTGCATATTATTGTCTACATTCAATTTTGTGTATATCATAATTTCAGAAAAAATTTATCGCACATGACTTACAAATATTCATTTCCTGTAATTGTCATTACTGATGGGTGTGATAATAGGTTGGCAGCTCCGCATGTCACTAGTTTACACTTGGATATGGTTCACTCATAGTTACAATCCACAAATTAACTCTAAATTACTCCCCTTAAATAAACTAGAGTCACAATACACTGTTTCTTGGAGCAGCAATTTTCTCGATTCTTGTTTCTGAAATATAGTGTAATGCAGTGACTATAAGAGCTACAGTCTAGTGCGGTTAGAAATAGTGTGTGCGGTCGTAGGGTGCATCTCTTGTCTCTCGTGTGCTAGGTGAGAAGTAGGGTACATGTAGGAGGGGTGGGCATTAGTGGCTTGCAGACCACAACCCTGAGGACAGGCTGGCGGGCTTCAGTAGCTATACAGACCACAACTCTGGAGAGGAAGGCGGGCTTGGGTGGCTATTCAGTCCACAACCCTAAGGTAAAGGAGGAAGGAGAGTGCCTAGGCTTGCTAGAAAGATCGAACCTTAGACTTTTCTAGGTTACTGGCAAAATCTCGTGCTTTTACACCCTTCTGGGGATTAAGTACCGTTAGTGAGCGAATGGATAGCCTGGAGGGGGAGGGAGGCAGAGGCTGTCTGCTGATAGCAGGTGGGCCACCCTGACACTCACAACTTCTATGTTAACAAAGGATTCCCTCTTCACACACTACAGTTCCAACACCTTGTTGCCATTTTAATGAAAATACAAAATACATAAAATGCAATACACAATCACTAGAAGCTAAATACAGAACCTTACGTTATTTACATTGACAAAGACTGTGGCAGATACTCTTAAGCGCTTTCGAAGGCCGTAATTGTTATCAGAGTTCTTGCGGCCGTATCTATTTGCTGCTCACACGTTTATTTATCAACAACATGATAAGAAAACGTCAATACATGCTGCTTGTTACTGCCCTGAATGGGCGGGAAAATTAGGTTAAGCCTTCTGTAAACAAAATTGGGAGGTAAGCTTTAAGGGATTATTAAGGGTGCAGCAGTGATGCGTCAAGTTTTGGCAACTAATGAATTTAGTATAAGTAATAAAATATGCAAGAAATCTGAAAACTGTTTTGTTTTAAATTAGTGTTAAAAAGTTAATACATTATTGTAATCTCTGTACAATGTATACAGTAGTTGTATAACCATAAAATAAACATTACCACTGTAAAGGCCTTGCAAAGGAACTCTTTCTCATGATGCTGATATGAATAATGTTTTATTTTTTCTATCTGTGCACAGCATCCCAGTGCAAATAAACAAAACTGGGAGGTGCGCAGGCTTCTGTATTGTATATATATGCTACTTTACTTTCAAGTAAATTTACAATGTTGGATGTATTTTTTCATAAGCTGGAGCAACTTCTTGCTATAATAAAAACAGCACACAAATTAGTTTTTGAGTAGGTTTATGTTCCATGTGAACACCTTATCACTATTTTCAACTTTAAAAGTTGTGAATAAATGAAGGGGTAACATTTCTTTATCTGGCAGGGCATTAAATAATTTTTTGGTTTGAATTTTTAATAGTGGCCAGTTTATTGTTTAGTCTACTATTGCATAAAATATTCTAGCCATTCCTATAGTAACGATAAAAATGAACACTGACTGACTGCAGTGCAAACCACTGGACCTAGAATCGTGACATTTTTGTGTGGGTTCCCCTCAGGTCGTTGGCGAACACTAAGAAGGAATATTTTGAATTCGACCTCTAAGGAGGAGAAAAGGAGTGAAATGTGTTTCCGAAGAAACGTTGTTAGGGCTCGAACCCGACAGCCTATCATCGTGATTTTTACTTTAATGGGACTCACATAAAAATGCATGTTAGCCCATTTAAGGATTTTTCCAAATTTAACATTTAAGGGGGTAAAAAGACCTTAAATGTGTTTCCCGATTAACTATTGATATCTACTCAATCCTTCAGGATAGAGAGTTGGTATTCACTTCAAAATATTCCTTGCATGAATACCCAAAAGTAGTTTTAGGATTTTTTTTTTAATTCAACCCCAAGCAGTAAAAAAGGCAAAATGAATTTTTTATGAATCGTCTATATCACTGAAAAACTGTTGACTGTCTGCGTGATTTTATTTCAATTGGTTACGTATACAAATGTCTATGATAAGACCCCAATACGTTTCGAAATTCTTTAATTAAGTGGGTGAAAATTTGTGAAATGCATTTTCGATTTTCTTCTAGATCTATTGAATCAATCAGTATATCGGAAGTGCTCTTTGCTTTAGATTGATGCTTCTGTAAATATCTCAAATACCATTAAAATATATTTTCCTAATTCAGCCCCAAAGAGGTTAAAAAAACTGTAAAATGTGTTTTTGATTCACAATCAATATATATATATTCCATTGATTTTTATGTAGCGACATGATTTTTGTTTAAGATTGATGCTTACTCAAATACCTGAAAAGTAATTTCACGAATTTTCGAAACTCTTCACCCTAAGAAGGTCAAAAGGGATGAAAAGTGATGAAAATAGACTAAATGTGTTTTTAATTAATCATCAATATATCTTGAACACAACGTGCTATTGTCATGTTTTTCACGTCCGAGAGACACCAGTTAAGTAGTCTATAACGTGATTCAAGTGTTTTTCGAAATTCTTTCTCTTAGGAGGTAAAAAGACCAGAAATGTATTTTAGATAAATTCTCGATATCTATTGAACCCGTCAAGATATACAGTTAATTTTTGCTTCAGGATGATGAATACAAAAATGTTCGCAAAACAGTTTTAAGATTTTTTGAAATTCTAACTCTCAATACTGTGCAGGGGTTGTATGTGTTTCATAATAAATGATCGCTTTTAATTAGACTGAACGGGCTACCATCATGATTTGCACTTCAATTGGATACTTAAACAATTGTCTAAAATGTGAAATTAAAGTATTTCGAAATTTGACACCCAAAAGGGTGAAAAAGCACAAGATTGGTTTTTCATCAGCCCATGATATCTAATTAACCAGTAGAAATATTGAGGTGTTGTTTGCACCAGAATGATACTTACAGGTTTCTTTACTTTATAAGATTACTGGATTATTAATAATAAAACTAAGTTTGTAAAATTTAGAGGCAGACAATCTGAAAAGCAAGTACGACCAGAGAGAAATAAATTATACAGAAGTTTCATTCTACTGTTACCTATCGAGTACAACCTCTATGAGCTCAGGACATGAATACAGTAGAACCTCTATATTACACTTTCTAAGGGACAAATGAAAAATGGTGTAAATGTAGGGAAAGTGTAAATGGAGGGAAACAACAAAAACTGTAACAAAACATCTGTTAATTAAAATATTTTACAAGTTAATTCATAATTGCAGGACAGATGAAATATGTGACCTCAAAAAGTCTTTATAAAACACTTTAACAAAAAAATTTTAGCATCAAAATTCTTCTGAACATAGATTAAGAAAAGGTGTGATGTATACTACTAACATTGATTAAATTACCCTTTCTGTTTTTAAAACTTGTAATACACATACATAATATAGTCTACAGTTTTCTCTCTATTAAAATTTCATCCTTCTTATTAAACATCAACATTTAATTTGAAATTTTAGGGGAAAATATTGATAGCTTCATAAAAAAAAGTGTAAATCAGGGGAAGCAAGTATCAACTGAAGTGTAAATGGCAGGAATACAATACATTGTTAACATAGGGAAAACAATGGGAACCAGAAAAAATGTGTATTTAAGGGGAAAGTGTAATTCAGGGGAGTGTAAAATCGGGGTTCTACTGTATTTAATTTTTTAAATCAAATTTGTTTTCATGAATTATTTCGATGTTACGGGAGGTTCTGGGCTCCAATTCCGTTAAACGCTGTGTGCAAACATTCAATTCTGACACACAAAAACTGCAAGGCAGATCAAATTAGTGCAATTTGCCTGTAGTGGAATGAAATGGATTACACAGTTCACTTTTCACTTATGTTCCTCGACATCAGCTCACTTATATCATCTCATTAATCTCAAGGTTGGGGCACCTTCCCATCAAAACTTTCTAATAGCATTAAACTTCAAGTGAATATTTTAAAATACATATGTAATTGAGGGCACCATCACCGTTGGTTGTGCACAGAGTTCGTCAGACGTTTTTCATTAGCTGTTTGTGGCAGGGACAAACTTAAGACTGCTTTTAGCTACTTATCCTGCTGCTGAGTTAGCTCAACTAGCAGCTAGGACATTCTAACACTTGATGACTGAAGTACCAATCTGGTGTACAAAGAGGTTTTTCAATTAAAGCATATTTTATCTGATTTGAGTACTGTAACACACGCGAGCAAAGCTGCGGCACACTGCTAGTAAAATATAAATATACTAACAGCCAACGACACACATAATTGGCAAACAAACTGGAATGGATGTAAAAATAGTATGCATTTTTAATAAATTATCAAAATTAGGTAGGTAAGTTACCCTCGGAATTTAAAAATTCAAAGCAATTTAAAGCTAAAATCAACTACCTCTGATTTTTTATTTGTTTAAAAAAAATGTTCATTAAGTGTTGCTCTGGCATCACTAGCAGTAGCAGAGGATGATGATGATAGCCACTGGGAAATAAGACGTGAGGTCTTCTTGAAATCAAGGTAAGAAAATTAAGGGCTTGTTTCCGAGTTTTTTTTTTTCAGACGGGTGCCGATAACTCAAATATTTTTTAACCAAAAGTTTTGAAAAAATTTGAGTCAATGTGCAATCACACGATGCACAATACTGTGGACGGGTTTTTGAAAAATAATATACCATTCGCCAGCAAAAAAATAATTTCCTTAATTTTTGCTTATTTTCACGACAAAAAACGTGGTACTTTGGGTAATGAAATCTAAAAAAACGTTCAGTATAATTCTACACAAAAATTCAGCTACAAATTATAACATATAAGTGTCAAAACTGTGCAGTGAAATTTTGATATGAGTATTAGGTAACGATAAAAAAATATTTTCGAAATCGCTGCAAAACTTCGTAACAAGGCCTTAATGGGTCCGTTGAACATAATATGGATAGTCATTCGTGGGGCCACTGAGTAATCTCATCGGTATTTTTCACCTTCAGTTGAAAGTTTTATTCGACCAACAGACACAGGGAGCATATAATAAGAGGGTTGTAACTTCCATGTTAAACGAGAACCTTATTTTTTGCTGAAAACGTCTAAAGTAGGTTGTATAGCTACATTGCCCCTACCTAATAACAATGTCAGAACACACAGTTGAGTATAATTTTCATGTTTAGTCACTGTTACCTTTGTAATTTTTCTTTTAATTAAAGGCATTATTTTTGTTGTTTACCTTTATGAAATGCTCCATTGTGAATAACATACAGTACAAAAACTGCCGGACTGCACTTACTGTTAGGTATTTTAAAACAAATTTAATGAACATTGTCCAATTAGGTAAATAAATATGAAATTTAGTATTGGCATATTAGAATTTTGCGTACAAATTATGAATTATAATGGCAGTTCAACGATGAATGGAGATTAAAGACAATTTTCAGGATTACCATGTCCATTACATGATTTTCGCTATTATGTACAGTTAACTTTTCAACATACTAAATAAAATTATCTGTTAATGTTTTCCAATAGTATAGATGCATTGTTTCAGTTCAGAATTATTTCACTGTAACATTCTTTTTTTTTTTTTTGCATAAGTTGTCTGACGGAGACAGAGACATAGAATAAATAAGTAGTAACAGAAGCGACAAAACATATGTGGCTTTGTTAACTTTCCTGTGTGCCCCGAGAGCTGGTACACTAAAAATTGTTAAAAAGTTTTCTTACGTCCCTTCTGAAAAAGTTGGTTATTATCTGATGTTGATTCTCTAATCGCCATGTTTACCACTTCTAAGTATTTAATTAATACACAAACTAATTATAGTGTCTCAAGAACCACAAGTGGTTTTATAAACTAATGACTGAAATCCACATGGCATTGTTTATATTCCTGTATGCCCTGAGAGCTAATACGATGACAACAGTTTAAAAGCTTGCTCTGTGATGGAAGTGTAAAACTTCAGTAATCTACAGTTAAGGTTTGTTTTCTCTACCCGAGTTATGAGGGCCTGAACAGACAGTTGACACTATTTTTTAAAACACTCTTGTAAAATTCTCTTTCCATAGAATAATAGTGTTTTTTGTTTCTTTTCTTTTCTTTTCTTTTCTTTTCTTTTCTTTTCTTCATTGTGATTGTTCAAAACTTAAGCGTTCTTCTAAAGCACAATATAAAGTTTAACAGTTGCCTGTTTAGTTCGGTATTTTTGGAATGGTGTTAGTTTCAAGCCTGAGGTTCTGGGTTTGTTGACTATAGTTTTTTGCTAGGGGTGCTCCAGTCGTCTGAGCTGTGCCTTCCCCTATTGACTTCGGACCTGCCAATTCACTAGCCATGGAGGGGAAGGCCTGGAGGAGGGGAGGGGGTAGTGTTGGCGGAGAGAGGGGCTTAGGAGTGGATGCCTGGTGAGGTGAGCTCACTCTTGTGTCAGGTGTGGTAGAGAAAGGTTGGGTGCTGAAGGCGTTGCTCCCCTGGGTACACCGGGCCTGTCGAACTTGGCTGGCTTCGAGTGGGGAACCGAGGAAGGAGCCTGGCAATCCCCTGATATACCGGGAGGCATGGCTTGTGCTTGCGTGAGCAAGTGCTTACGAGGACGGCTGTGAATTGAGCTACAGTGAGAAAATTTTGCTGGGACAGCAGGTCGGTGAGTGAGACACGGAATGAACTTCATTTCTTCCTGCAGGACATTTACCGTTGCCACGGAGAACGTGGCACTGACTGCCTTTTGAAAGTCGCTTGGGATTTTGTGTAGTGAGGTGGTTACCGCTACCGGGGTGAAAGAATTTGCTAGGGATGATTATTTGTGCCCTCAAAGTTGGTCTGAATGAGGTGTGGACAGATTGCAGGCAGAACTGGGCGGAAATAGGGTTAAGTAGACTGGTTTCACATACTTAAAAGTGAAGTCTTTCTAGTGGAGAGCCTTAGTGAGCGAGTTATGCCATACCTGATTTGATGTGCATATTATTTAAAGTGGTGTTGAATGGAGAACTATCATGGATAAATATGTTTAGCCTGTTATTGTGTGTACGGTAAAAGGAATATGTGTAAATAATTGGACTGTTACAGACATTGAGTTGGAAGGAAAAATGGTGTAATTTGAATGGGACAACATTTTGTATGTAAAATGGAATTAACGAAAATGTATAGAGTTTTAAAATGTTACTGGTTTGTTTCTCTAATTCAAGGTTTTCTTTAAGCATCTCGGTCCCCAATAGCTATAAGCATGTATTGGGCTTGTGTAGAGCCACAGGTGTTTTAAAGTGGCATAGTAATGGCAGCACCTTCGGACTTTTTATATCTATTGGGGTGGGCAGATTTTGTAATTTACTTAAGCGAACGAGGTGTTGTAGTTGAAGATGAAGATACGGCGATTGAATTGCGTCGGGCTATTTCGTGGTTTAGGGAAGAGGAGGAAAGGAGAAAAGACATTGTCTGTCTTGATTGTCAAGATAAGAGTAATGTGGATGATAAATGGACGCGTGATCTAGTTAAAACATTGCTGTGTATAGAATCCTGGGAAGTAGGGCCCGTGCTTGAGTTTATTACAGTAAACCCTCTTTTTACCGGACAATTTGGGGGGAGGCGTGGTCTGGTAAATCAGAAGTCCGGTAAATCGCGAAATACCAAAATCGGCACACGAAAATAGACAAGCCGATATCTTTATAGCAGTGTATTACGCGTAGTAACGCAACGTGTTTGTTGTGGAGTGTGGTCAAATCGCTGGAAGTAGGTGAGGGGGAAGGTTTGTGCTGACTGGCGGGAGTAGAAAGATAAGCACGTGCCTTTGTCCACTCATTGAGATAACCAAAGGCGGTGGGCGGGGGAAGAGTAGAAGGGGAGGGACAGGAGGCGGCTTGCTATCAGCTTGGTTTCATATTACGTTGTGTGGTAACATGTGACACGTGAACTTGAGCTACAGCTTTGTATTTCACAGTAAAGTGTTCATTTACGAAATATATAACAAATGAAAAATGTCCATCTAAACTACCGCTGTTTGCATCGCGACTCAGTATCGTATACCGTGTCTGTGAGAATTTCTGAAGGGCAAGGGACGGAAATGCCGGGCGTGAGAAAGGCATGTGTTGCGCTAGTTTGTCCGCAGCAGATTTTGTCTCTCTACACTTCCCACATTTACACTGCACGAGCGTTGTTGAACATACATTGCCTCGTCGTGTGAAGATGCGTGAACAAGATTCACGTGTTTCCTGGGTCCAACAGTGCCATTTTTTTTGTTCATCATATTTAAACACATAACTATTTAATTAGTTTTTTGCTTTACCAATGTCCGACTCTGTTTGTTTCTTGACACTATAATCATCACACAACTTTGCTACCGAAACACCAGCCTTCTATCTTTTATATTAGTTCAAATTTTTTGCTTGACTTCAAAGTTACTCTAGGGTGTATTTCTTTTCTGTCCTGTTACAGACACTTTTTCATTTAAAAAAACGCATAATCTTTATCGCGTACATCAACTGCGTTAAAAACTCACGTAGACACGACAGTCATTCTTGTCCGGATATGTCATAACACTGATGAGAGATTGATTAGCTCTGCTTACCGTCTTACGCGGCTATCTGTGAGCGCGCCTGATGTCGCTCACCAAAGCACAATAACCAGGTAGGTCTTGTGCTGCATGTGACAAGTAGACCCGACGGTGGAATAATTTTGTATCGCCAAATTTTGTCCGTTAAATCCGAAGTCCGCTGAATGGAGGTTCGATAAAACAAGGGTTTACTGTATTAAACTTTTGCGTATTCTCTATTTAAAACAGGTGTCTGAGAAAAGTTTGTTAACGCGCCTAGCAGTGATATGTATAGGGCCTTTTGCCCAAGTTTTGGCAGAGGCTCTGTCGGCGGACATGATAAACAAGGTGGAGTATCTTGTCGTGGATGTGCCCAGCGAGTGTGCGAAGAAGTTATGTAAGGCAATTTGTGGACCGTTTTCAGAGGCCGGAAGAGCCGTTTATAAATTTCTTAGAGTCTGTTATGGACTGTAGTAGAGCATTGGGTGAACATTTAGTGGAAAAAGATTTGATCGCCCTAATTATGGGTAGAGTTTTTCACCTACGACAAGAGCAGCATGTAGCTTATGTTTGTTTCCGAACTGTTCACGGAGTTAAAAGCAAAAGCGATTGAGATTCAGTGTCGCAAGCAGCAGAGTCGTGAATACGATAAAGAATTCCCGTCGAATAAGAGAGATAGTGTAGCGAAAGGGTCAGAAGGGAAATCGCGGGTAATGACAATCAACAAGGGGGAAGGGCCGATGCCTTTACAACAGAGGCCGGGCAGATCCGCCAATTGCAGAGATTGGGGTCACTGGATAATGGACTGTAAGAAAGAAAGAATCGACGTAAGGGATAGGTAGTGTTTTAGATGCGGTAAGACAGGACACGTCAAAATGCGGTGTTCCGAAACTGGGCAAAAGGGAGAGGGGGGCGAGCTCTCTACGCCCTCTTAGGTCATAATTCACGCCGGGCGAAAGGGAAAAGTAACGGAAAAAATGAATCTTGCGCAAGTAGGGGGATTAGACGTCTGGGTTCTGGTGGATTCCGGTGCTGCTAATAGTTTAATTAGTTGGAGGATGTGGGAAGAGCTTAGCAGTCAGAATAAAAGTTTATACGGGAGGTTTCAAATTTTGACTGTCCCGGGATTTATAATGGCGGATGGGTCTAGATTAAAGTGTGAAGGAAACGTGACGTTGCATTTTAAATTTACGGGTTTTTCTTGGAATTACATATTGTTTGCTATTATTAAAGATCTATGCGTTCGGGTGGTGCTGGGGCTATATTTTCTCGGACATCTGCAAGCAAAAGCTGATTTTCATAAAAGGTTATTGACCTTCGGGTTCAAGCCAGGTGTAAAAGTGAAAATCTTTAAAGTTTTCGCTTGGAGTAGTGGGTCAGAACAGGGAGAGGGACATTCAGGCCATCTTGATGGAATATAAGGACATCATTATGGACAAAATAGGGAAATGTGAATTGGTGCCGTATCATTTTCATATTACGGACCCCACGCCTTTTCGAAGCGGACCCTCAGTGCTTGCCAATTAAATTGCAATGGTATAAGGGGAAAATAGATAAGTTGTTAAAGGCAGGTGGAATAACTCCCTCGACCTCGAATTTTCGTCACCGGGATTCTTAATTAGCAAACCGAGGGAAAGGATTTTCGACTTGTGATCAATCATGCAAAATTAAATGAGAGGGTGCCGGTGGACCCATTTCCCTTGCCTACCGTGGAGGGGGCGTTGCATTACTTAGGTCGGGCCAAGTACTTCTCCACCTTAGATCTTAATAGTAGCTTTTACCAGGCGCAATTACATGAGGAGTGTAGGAAGTTTACGGCTTTTAGTATACCATGGACTCAGTACGAATTGACCAGGATCCTGATGGGGAGTAACTTTGGTAGTCAGGCCCTTAGCAGAGTGCTGGATCAAGTGCTTTCGGAATTGAAAGTTAAGTATGTGCTGCATTATGTGAATTATGATATTGTATACAGTGAGACGTGGGAGGAACAACAACAACACGTGTGATCGGTGTTGAATAAATTAAGAAAGACTGGATAAATGATTAATCTGGAAAAGATAGAATTGGGAAAAGAGATGGTTAAGTTTCTTAGTCACCTCATTGGGGGGGGATTACGAACATGGATAAAGTGAAACCCATTTTGGTATTCCCGTGTCCCACTACGGTTAAGGGAGTACAAAAATTCATGAGGCATGATCGGGTACTTTGCTAGATTTATTCCGGAATGATCGGAAATCGCGGAACCGTTGAACAGGTTAAGACGGAAGGGAGTGACTTTCGAGTGGGGAAGTGATCAACGAAGGGCCTTCAAATATTTAAAGAGGTTGCTCTGTGAGGAGCCGGTTCTACCTTTACCCAATTTTCAAAAGAAATTTAACCTGCATGTGGATGCCTCGGCGGTCGCCCTGGGGGCGGTTCGTAGTCAGGATGTTGATGGTGGGGTACCTGACAATCCGGTAGCGTATGCCAGTAGAATATTGACGGACTCGGCGCGTAGGTTGATTGCCTACGAAAAAGAATGCCTGGCATGTTCGTTCGGCATAGAAAGATTCCAGGGGTTTCTTGAAGGAGAAGAGTTTAATCTCTACACTAACAATCAATCTCTTTCCTGGATACTTGGGCATCTGCAGCAGCTTGGGAAATTGGGCAGGTGGGTCCTTCGTTTGAACCATTTTCGTTATAAGGTTCATCATGTGAGCGGCAAAGCGAATCCGGTTGCTGATGCGCTCTCGCGCATGTTCGAAGGGGAGAATTTTGAGGTAAACTCTGGGAAGGAAGGTGAACTGGTGGGGTCTTTACTATCAGTTCCTGAATCCTTTATATCCATACGAGAGCACCAAGAGAGAGATGCGGGATGTGTACATATTATTGACAATATCAAGGCAGGAGTACAGGGGCCCTACTGCATAGATAAAAATTTTTTATATTTCACAACGGACAGGGGTCAAGTGAGGGTGGTCGTTCCTCTAGCAGTGAAGGGTATGGTCCTTAAGTATTATCACGATCAACCGGGTGGTGGTCATCTAGGATGTTTACGAACTAAGGAGAAAATCGCCAGAGAATTTTTCTGGTCGGGCGTGTTTAAAGACATTAAAGAGTATGTGGCTTCCTGTGACAAGTGTCAGAAATTTAAGGCCCCCACTAGTATGAGGGTGGGCTTGTATGCATCGGAGGAGCCGGTAGGGCCGTGGGTGAAAGTACATTTAGATCTTTTTGGCCCTTTAATTCATTTGAAAAAGGGCAACATGGCCTTGTTAGTGGCTGTTGATATTTTTTCTAAGTTAGTTTTTCTTTTACCCATTAGGGGCATGCAGGCACGAGTGTTGAAAGAAACTGTAGAAAATCAGGTTTGGAAGATCTTTGGGGCACCGGCTGAAAAAGTTAGTTATAATGCAGCTTGCTTTACCGGGAAAGAATTTAAAATGATGTGCTTAGAATGGGATATAAGGCACTCGTTTAGCAGCCCTCACTTTACACACGGGAACATGGTGGAAAGAATTAACAGGAACTTAAAGGCCAGTCTGGGTATTTTTAGTGACCCCGTGCATTGTGAGTGGGTCATGCAAATCCCTTGGATAAACATGGGTTTCAATGATGCTTGGCATGAGAACATAAAAGAAAACCCTGCACAGTTTTTTTGGGAAGATGCATACTACATCCCTTATTAAATGTCTGGGAAATTCCTCCTCTCGACTCTAGGCATACATAGGCGCAACGCAAGGTTCTATTACGCAGAGTTAAAGAAAGAATAGTGGAAGCTCAGGAGTTAGGAGCTCGACGATATAATGTAGGTCGTGTCGCTAACCCCTATAAAGTAGGGGACAGAGTTCTATGTTGGAGTTTTCGTCTTTCAGACCTAGCCCACAAGGTAGGGGCTAAGTTGACTCTGCGGTATGAGGGTCCTTATGTGCTGCTGAAGGGTTTCGGTGAGAACACCTGGAGTCTGATAAGTTTGTGATAAGGAAAGCTTACGTGTCACATCTAAAACCCTACCATGCCAGACCTTTAGTCATAAGTTAGTTGTGTTGTTAATGTTTATATTGCGTGTATTGTCATTGGCCAGTGCATAATTGTAAAGGAATTCCTTTTATCAAAAATTGTGTTGATACTGATCAAATTATTTTTACTTAAGAATTTGTATAGGATTAATGTGAAATTATGGTGCTATATAATTGTGTTTACTGAAAAACAGCGGTATTTTTTGTAGATTGGTAGAGATAGCATGTTGGAATGTAAAGATAGGACTTAATGTGAAGTATGTGCTAAGTATATTTCTTTTATAAGTACTTTCGAGTGTATTTTTTTTTTTAGAGTTGTGGTAGGGTGCTCGTGAGAGAAGGGGAGTGTGTGCCATGCCAGTAGGAATTGATAGGGTGGTGGATTGAACAGTTGCCTGTTCAGTTCTGGTATTTTGGAATGGTGTTAGTTTCAAGCCTGAGGTTCTGGGTTTGTTGACTATAGTTTTTCGCTAGGGGTGCTCCAGTCGTCTGAGATACGCCTTCCCCTTTTGACTTCGGACCTGCCACTCCTATGGCCATGGAGGGGAAGACCTGGAGGAGGGAAAGGGGGAGTGTCGGCGGAGAGAGAGGCATAAGAGTGGATGCCTGGTGAGGCGAGCTCACTCTTGTCAGGTGTGGTAGAGAGAGGTTGTGTGTTGAAGGCGTTTCTCCCCTGGGTACACCGGGCCTGTCGAACTTGGCTGGCTTCGAGTGGGGAATAGAGGAAGGATCCCAGCAATCCCCTGATATACCGGGAGGCATGGCTTGTGTTTGTGTGAGTGAGTGCTCATGAGGACAGCTGTGAATTGAGATACAGTGAGAAAATTTTGCTGGGACAGAAGGTTGGTGAGTGAGACACGGAATGAACTTCATTTCTTCCTGCAGGACATTTACCGTTGCCACGGAGAACGTGGCACTGACTGCCTTTTGAAAGTCGCTTGGGATTTTGTGTAGTGAGGTGGTTACCGCTACCGGGGTGTAAGAATTTGCTAGGGATGATTATTTGTGCCCTCAAAGTTGGTCTGAATGAGGTGTGGACAGATTGCAGGCAGATCTGGGCGGAAATGCGGTTAAGTAGACTGGTTTCACGTACTTAAAAGTGACGTCTTTCTAGTGGAGAGCCTCAGTGGGCGAATTATGCCATACCTGATTTGATGTGCATATTATTTAAAGTGGTGTTGAATGGAGAACTATCGTGGATAAATATGTTCTTAACGTGTTATTGTGTGTACAGTAAAAGGAATACTGTATGTGTAAATAATTGAACTTGTTAAAGACATTGAGTTGGAACGAAAGTTGGTGTAATTCGAATGGGACAAAATTTTGTATGTAAAATGGAATTAACGAAAATAAATAGAGTTTTAAAATGTTATTGGTTTGTGTCTCTAATTCAAGATTTTCTGTAAGCAACTCGATCCCCAATAGCTATAAGCATGTATTGGTAGCGATCTTGGAAGTTGCCCTGTGTTTAATTCAACGTGTTTAGTAGGCTTAGGCCCGCCGTGCTAGTTTGTGGGAGCCTGGTTTTTCGAGGCTATTTGCCTCACGAATACGAGCAAGAACGGCTCACAGTTACAGTGAAGTAAGTAACTAGGCTTTACGTCTCGTCGACAGCGAGGTCATTAGAGACAGTGGCACACATCTTGATAAAATGAAAGGTGCTGGGAGAGGAGCCGGCCGTGGTCTTTGTTAAAGAACCATCCTAGCATTCACCTGGAGTGATTTAAGGTAACTATGGAAAACCAAAATCAGGATGACCCGAGTCGGGGATTGAACCCGAATTCAAGTCCAATATGTTGCAGTTGTCAACCTTGGTCGGTGTAGCAGTGAACTGATTTGAATTAAACAAGAATGATATATAATATTAAGATGCAGTTGTCTTTATCATTAATACGATAACATCTAAACAGAGTGATTTAAATAGCAAAATAATATTAGAGTTAAGATACAATTACAATTTTACGAGACTGTTCATTCACTCAATTAATGATGTGAATCACACCCTATCATATAATGTACTGTTGCCATTACATAACATAAAAATTTGTAAAATCAAATATTCTATACATAAGCATATTTATTACTGCAAGGGTCTTGCAATCATTAGCACTTAAGGTCATGATGTGGTTTTTGACGTCGTCATAAATAATGCAATCAGAAGGGACAAAGGGAAGCCTTTACATATGATGCTACAGATTTTAAAATAGGGCCTCCTAACTTCTTGTAAACAAACTTCCGCAAACTCCGACACCATGACAATCCAAAGAGAGAAAGGTCGGTAGAAACCCCTATAATGTCACTTCTGTTAGTCCGTATATATTCTGTGGCGTAGTGGAACAGTGTCATGTTTTTTGATGATTGTGTTTGTTTCACGGACAGCAACCACAGTACCGTCAGCAGGTGCTGACAATGCAGCAGATGGGTGCAGGGCCCCGCGGACAGCAGCAGAACCAAGGCCAGCCACAGCAGCAGCAGTTTGATGACACAACCCCCTTCGACTTCCTCAACTAGTTCTTCTGTTCAAAAGGCAAGAAAGAGCATTTGTGTCAAACTCATGGTGCACTACAAATATGTGTATTTCAGTATTTTTGTGAATACTGCAACTTTGTGTGTATACTGTTTTTTTATACATATACATGTATAGATATCTTTCATTTGTAAATAATACTTGTAAGTGAAGTGAGAACCTCATAAACTATATACATATTGCTCTGTGATATAAGTTGTGACTTTCAATGCATATCCTCTTGGCCCCATTTACCATTGTATGAATAATGCATGCATTTGTGATATCAAGAGTGTTTAGCTGTGAAATGTAAATACTGGGCTAGTTTGAACCAGTAGCAGTTAGTACAAGCAATTAGAAAAATTGTCTCTCCGAGTTTTGTGTTATATTTGTGTTTTATATTGCTGGTGGAAAGTGACGAGTCCAGTGTCATCTTTATTTACAAAGCCACACTGAAAAGGGAATGGGGATGGTACCTATAAAAACAACTTAATATTTACAGGATTCTTTCGAAATATTTTCGCACTAAATGCAACCATATAAAGTAATAATTCAGTGTGTATTTTAATTATCAAATGCCATATTTTCAAATGCCACCGTAAATATTGAACACATGCTCTTATTGGCTAACATGTGTATGACGTAATTGGACAGTTGTTTTCTTTGCTGCCCGCCCTTCATGTTAGATAGTGTGTTTTGTAATTTTTCACTGACTTAAAAAACTGGGCAATTTCAATGAACCCGGTTACTTAAAAGCTAACTCGCGAAATTTGCTTGTTGTCAATTAATGCACCGTTTTAGTTGAAGATTTTCTTAGTTAATACTGAAGATTTCACTGTTATTGAATTGAGAGGAGTGAAGACAGTAAGGTAGCTGTCGCACGCTGTGACGTTTAAATGGTAGGTTTAAGTTAATGTCAGTTTAACTCAAATTGTGGAGTGATAATAACTTACTACAAATCCATTTTATTGTGTCAAATTCCCTCAAGAATAATACATTATGGTTAAAAGTCAACTGTATGAAGGTCGAACGCATCCAAAAAGTGAACCTGCCAAGCTAACAGTTTAAATGCGTTCAAGCAAACCTGCTGGCTCTTACAGACTCGTGATCAAGCATTCCGATTTTTGTGAATCGGGAAAATAATGTACCACATTAATTTATCTGTTAAAATTAAAATTTTCTCCCAATTATTGTTAAGTGTTTCTTGTGACAGACTGTGAGAACTGCCGCAGCAGTGCTGCCATCTATTGACACATTTAGTAAATCCCGCCCATCTCTCGAATTATCGGCCAATCACAGGTACCTTAAATTTGCCTATTGGCTAAACTGTTTGTACAGATGAGTTGGCTGCGCAATGGAACAACAAAAACACAATAAATTGAAAAGATGTCGAGATTAGGTCACAACTTTTAATTTAAAAGAGCTTTATTCATTTCCTGCTTGCAGTGTCATACTGTATACAATACAATAAAATAACCATTGCTTAACCATTAACTACACTTTTTTCACTGATAGCAGACTGTTTTAGGTTTTGTTTTTTAGAAACCACGCAGTGTAGTAAATATTGTATTTGGAGTAAATTAAATTGTATTGCTGCACAAAAAAGCCACTATAGGCACTTTTAACTATTTGAAGTCCCAGTCATACTCGTTCTTACTACACAAACAACTGGATTCAACACAATTTCACAAACTGAATGTAAGTTGCTGTAGAGTTAGAGTAAACAGACATGCAATTAGGTCAAGTGAAGTCAGGGAACTCAATGTGGTGGTACTCGTTTTTACTGAGCAAAAATGAACACACATTTATGTTTTTCTTGACTTACTAAAAAAAAGAGTAGTACTGTTATTCTTTAAATTAAGTGTACATTTAAATAAAAAATAGGTATGGTTCTATTTCATTTTATTTTCATTTTTAATTGTGCTAAAAGCAAATTTCTGTTGGTACATACAGTCAAGCCTAACTACTAGCCGTGTTTTCAGAGAAATTTGTTGTAGTTTTGTTGTTGTAATAGTTTCCGATCTACCCAACTATGCCCCTTTAAAAAGTTTTTTTTTTTGTCTAAGAATGGCGGGGAAAAGGCGACTAGACTAACAAAGTAATATAACAGACAGAGGTACAAGTACTTACAGATGTTACTTGTAAATAGGTTCACACAAAGGGACAACACATTTTTTTCCGCGGAAGCGCGGTTGCGGTGTAGACGGCAAGACATGGCACACACTGTTTTTGTTAAACTGTCACCTGTATAAAATAGATAATTTTCAAGAAAGTAATAATCATTTAATTTAACAGGCAGAATATTTTTGAAGAAATTGATTCCAGACAAGCGTATGATGGTTAACATAGTTTCCAAAAACAGCGAGCTCGAGCAGTGAGTGCCGTATTGTGGCATGTATAGGCAGAATTTCGTAACAATGCGCGCACATAGATCCTTGCTCGTGACGTACTTAGTGGTGCCAGACAAATGTCATCAAGGATCTAGGTACACGCTAATCACTCGAAACAATGCGGTGGCGAACAGTATATGAACTAAGATGGAGATAGTATTTTGCTGTTCTGTCTTAATGTGCTACTGTGCAACGTGCAGGTGATTCTAGCGCATTGCCCTAGCATCACCATAAAATAAAAATGCATTGCAGAAATGTAAACACAAGTTGCCGGCATAAAAAGATAGAGTTGAGGTGAATGTCGTAAGAATTCTAGTTGTACACTAGACCCCCGATTTTACAAGCCCTGGGTTTAACAATGGTAGCGATTCTACGAATACAATCTCAGGAACCCTAAAAAAATTACAAAATTCTATGTGAAAAAAAAATTGTAAGGAATTACATTGACAATGAATAAAACATACATTATCTAATTCACTGCATTAAAATATGAATTGTAGAGTTGCAATTATTACTTGGTAAGTCACAATAATAAAAATAAAACAAAAATAGTGACAGTTTGAAAACCGTGCGGCGGCGCCTGTGCCAAGCCGGCCGGCCTGTCTCCGTCAACTACGACATACCATACTAGGATCCATATTGAGGTCGTACTATAGCCGCAAAGTTCCAGCGCATGCACATTTAACTGTAGTACAGTCTCCTTCTAGGCTGTTTCACGACATCTTTTATCTGTCTCGCCTTGCGCCGAATGTGTTTACATTTTTACACGAACCCTATAAATAATAGCGTGATATCATTTTTCTTTATTGGGAACACCATATGTACTTAAAACAATTAATTTGGCGCATAATATGCTTAAACAATGTGTTACTGCTTGTCGTAAAATGTGCATTTCACAAGTTAGTAGGATAACAGCGCTACCTATTACCCACGTGTAGAAACATTTGTCTCCGGGTATGTCGAACTAGAAAAATGAATAGACGTTCGTGTATTACTTAATCCTGGAGCTCCTAATTTATTTTTACCGCATATATTGGCTGTGAAAGTGATTATTTGCAACCACTTATACATGCAATTCTCAATGATTTTAGGTTAAGAACTTCACAAAATGGTGTTTTTGGAACATTGAACGTCGGAATATGCTACGGTGCCGCTATCTTATCTTCCATACAAACATTCATACAGTTGCGCTATCTGTCCGCGCTGCACACTACTTATATCTACGTTTGTGTACATATCATCAAACGTAGAGGGATTGTTTGGTCGGTCATATCTATTGTATAACGGTGTTCTTTTGATCATAAGACGTCTTGACGCACCCTGCAAGATGCTTAGTATATATTTTACGCTCGGCCCCGTAATATTAGTAACATGTAAGAGTTAGACCTACCTTATTTTTGCCCAAGGTGTCATTTAAATCCAGTATTGTGAGCCGTGTTGCAGTAAAACATAAAACTAAAGGTTTAGAGATGTTAACAATTACCGTATTTGTATGTGGTATATATTCACACCCATCATAACCAATGTAAACAAACAAATGGACGCTATGCAAATAATGCCAGGCAGCAAATTATGAACTTTTTAATAGAGAAAGTGTGTATATAATAATTGTAAACGTAATATTATTTTTGTGTATTTATTTTGTGCTTTGTATACGTATTTCGTTTTGGCAACACTGACATTTTCACGGCCATGCGAGAAAGTGTAGGAGATTTGTGGGTTTTTGAGTGGTGCGCCTGCTAGCCAGCATACGGCCTCCTATCCAGCGGCGGCCTTTTTCACCACCCACTAACGGTACTTTTAGCCCCACCAGGGGTATATAAGGCAGGCACTCGCCTAGCTAAATCGTCAGTCTAGGGCTCGGGCCTCCTCACTGAGCAAGCCTAGGCACCACCCCTAACCTCGAAAAGGTTGCTTCCTGAGAAGGGAGCCTAAACCTGACGTCCATTTAACCCCAGGGTTGCTTCCTGAGAAGGGAGCCGAAGCCCGCCTCTCCTACGTGTTCACCACTACCTATCTTCCGTGGGTTGCTTCCTGAGAAGGGAGCCTGAACCTGGTCCTACCCTACTCTTGTGCCGAAAGCACAGTTCGTAAGGAGACGCGCCCTAGCCGCACTGGCAGTATAAGAGAACACACACTACCGCGAGTCTAACTAGTTGCCACGAGGCGCATATCTGTGACTGCTGGATGCGGAAGTTGCGCCGAGTCTTTAAGTAGTTCCGGGGCTCCGTGCATAAATGACCACGTGGTCGAGCATAGTGAACATTGAAAAAAAAGTAGTGTATAAAGACCTGTGAATATAAAACCGAATATATTAACCAGCGTGTAAAGTCAGTGATTGCAAAAGTGTACTAAGTGGATAACAATATACAGTTCAAACACATTTTTATAGTTTCATTTCTGAAGTACTCATTTCTGATTCAGAGTGTATAGTAATTAATATTTCACCTGAGGAAAGAGCCGTCATTAAAGGTCGTAAGGCAGAGGCAGCAGCTAAGCGCCGACAGGCTGTTTCAAGTAACAGTGAAATACCTGTGGGAGTAATTCCCCCACCCCAGAAAACATCAGAGAAACCCACAACTCTTTCAGAACTTTGCCATCGTTACAAAAAGACACGGAGAATAAGCCGCCTAAACGCAAACGCGATAATTTTAGTTGTATCCTCAGGGACCTACACCGCCTTCAGCCACCATTAATTAGTCCTATCAAAACTCCAGAAAGACCGGCACCTCTGCCGCACCCCCGCATACAGCAACTGAAGAGAGAAGCAGACTTCGAGCGGAAGCCTGTGTCGGACAGAAAAGGCCGCCTCCTGAGGGAGCTCTTCTAAAAATGGTGAGTGGTTAACACGCCTACCCACCTTCATGAAAAGTGAGAATTTTCCTGCTCTGCTGTAGAGACTGTGTTATGTCGACTGCCCAGGAAACCATTCTCCTTGGGACATCTAGCAGCCTCTCCTCCCCTTCAGTTTAGGGAACTCTCATGCTCAAACCTTATTACAACCCTCAAGGAAACTTAAATTCAACTCCTTTGCCAGCAGAGTGGTGACAAATTTTTCTCTCGTGGCGCCCAACGTGGGGCCGAAGATTGAAGCAGAGACTACAAGCAGGAAAGTTACCAGTGAAAGCCAACCCTGAGAAGTCCATCCGAGTTAAAAGTCATCTCCAGAAAAGAACAACTTTGTGGCGCCCAGAAACCCCAAGAGGGACGACGAGGAGACGAACGACATACCAGCGCCTCCGTATGCCCTCAGTACGTGCACCCGCAGAGGAACTTACCTCATCGCCTGCACCCACTGCGCCCAAGAGTGTCACCATACCTTTCTAGGGTGGGATGACACCCTGAACAATACAGAAGGCCTGGAGTACCGATGTCCCGACTGCAAGCGGAAACAGCTCCAGCCTGCCCTTTGGTCTACCACTACGCCTGCCTAGGATGGCCGGACGAGCCCAGAGACTTTCAAGCACTCTCATTTCGCTGTCGTGTGTGCAAGATAACAGCGGCAGAGCCCCGCTCAGAGACCAGGCGAGCAGAAGCACCACCTGAAAGAGGCAACCCGGAGCGCCTCCTATTGCCACAGTTCTCTGGTAAACCCCATGAGAATCCAGTCTCCTTCCTGCAAGAGTGTGAGGAAGAACTACGCCAGAACCACATCCCTCAGAAGCACTGGGTACAGCGAGTTCGCCTCCAGCTACAAGGACCTGCACTTACCTGGTGGGACAAGTACAAAGAGTATGTTGCCACCTGGACCCAGCTCAAGGACAGATTGACAGCTAGATTCACAGGCACAGAGTTGATGAATTGACTGACCCGTACCTCTACAGCATCAACCAGCGAGCCAAAGAAGATGCAGAGGTGTTCATCTGCAAAAAGGCCAAAATTTACGACTGTGTACTGCCCGAGGGAGGAGAAGAAGCTTGTGTCTCCATCATCATAGAGATGCTCCAACCCACTCGGCCCACCACCCTTGAAGAGTTAATTGAAAGGACCAAAGCTTCGGAGCTAGTCCGACCAGGCCCAAGACCGACCAGTAGTGCAGAACCACCGCCAAGAGCTCCGAACTCGAGGCCCAACCCAGAGAAATCCAAGCCAGCGCCTGGACCAACACTACCGAAATGATGGTATTGCCCTGCAAGACACTTCCATGTAGACTGTGATGTCTACAAAGCCAAGCAAGCCAGCTACCGACCTCCCAGGATCCAAGAGAAGAACCCAAGACCTCCAATGGGAAACTCCATGGCCGGTAACAGGAACAGACCCACCAGCCCGGCCCACAACAAAGAGTCTATGGCCTGAAGGCCCCTAGCGACCAGCAACCAGACCGACTCCCCCAAATATGGATCATCATGGACCAGCAAGAGATCCTCGCCACCCTGGACCCTTCAGCCACAGCCAATTTTATAAGGACGCAGTCCTTGCCCTCGAAGAGGCAGAACGAGGTGACGCCCACCACGCAGACAGCCCAGCTAGCTCGAAGCCAGACCTTCCTTCCATTGGACGGCGAGGCCACCCTACCACTAACAACGCCTGCAGGGACCGACACCATCTTCCTGGTCACACCCGAGTTGGATGAAGAAATGATACTGGCACAGCCCTGGCTGCAAGATATGCAGTGCATTATTGACTACGGCCAACGCCAGCTACACCTGGGAACCAAGGCGTGGCACACCCTGCACTGGGACATGCCACCCCTAGAGACGCTAACCCAGGTCATCCACCCAGAAGACATACGCTCCCCGTTGCCCGAATACGACCAGAGCCAACTCCTCCAACTGCTCAACCAGCACATCGCAGCATTCCAGACTGGAGGACCCCTTCGGCAGACCCAGATCTGTGATCATGACATCCAGCTCGCCCATCAGCACCCGATCTACTGCAAGCCCAGCATCCCCTCAGAGAAGAAGAGGGAAATCATCAGGGACCAGGTCGCCAACATGAAGCAGCAGCGGATAATCGAGCCATCAGACTCACCCTACAACTCCCGCATTGTACTAGTGCAGAAGAAGGATGGAGATACACGTTTCTGCGTGGATTACTCGCCTCTCAACCAAATAACTCTGCCTATGGCTCCTCTAGCAATCAACGTCACCAACATACTCAGGAGCCATGAAGAGGCCAGGATCTTCTCCACGATCGACGCGCAGAGTGGTTATTGGCAGGTGCCAGTGAAACCAGAAGCCCGAAAGTACATTGCCTTCACGACCCCTGATGGAGAACAGTTCCAGTTCAGGGCAATGCCCTTTGGACTTAAGATCACCCTGGCAACCTACCATAAGATGATGAACTGCACTGTGTTAGCTGGCTACCTTGGAAGATTCTGCATAGCCTACCTCGATGACATTGTCTTCTCCCAAGATTGGCAACAGCACAGGCAGCATCTTCACCAAGTCCTGGAAAGCCTCCGCCTCCATGGACTCACCGCCCGACTAGACAAGTGCCACTTAGGTAAAACAACAGTGGAATACCTGGGACATGTGGTCACCCCCGACGGGAATCAACCTCAAACCTGCAAGGTTCGGCAAATACTGGAGGCCGAAACCCCAAGGACACCGAAGCAGCTGCGCCAGTTTCTCGGCCTCTGTAATTGGCTGAGAGACTACACCCAGGACATCTCCTGCTACATGGAACCCCTCACTCGCCTGCCATCATCCAAGCAGAAACGCTGGAAGTGGGGAGCAGCAAAGACGCAGCCTTCCAAGAACTTAAACAGCTGTACCACAGCCTACCGATTCTCCACAGACCAGACCACAAATCACCCATCATCTTACAAATAGATGATGCAAGCCAGGTTGGACTAGGAGCTGTGGTATACCAGGAAACCCCAGAGAAGGAGAAGCGGGTCATCGGATTTGCCAGTACTCGCCTCAGCCCGACAGAAAGAAAATACGACACCCATGAGCAAGAGTGCCTCGGCATAGTCTGGGCCATCCGCAAGTACCGATACCTCCTGGAAGATAGACCGTTTATCTTACGTACCGACAACCAAGCCCTCAAGTGGCTCTACTCTACCAGTGCCAAGAAGTCCAAATTAGCAAGGTGGATCCTTCTGCTCCAAGAATTCTCCTTCAAGATCGAACACTGACCAGGAAGAGAGAACCTCCTCCCCGATGCCTTCTCAAGAGCACCAGAGGACACCTGCGAGACCACCAAACTTCACCAGTGGGAAAATACTTTGCCACCAGAGCCTGCACCTCAACCAACAACTACCCGAACACAGAAGCTGCAGAAGATAGCCTTCACCAACGACTTGGAGAAGTTCCTCAAGGAGCAACAAGACAACCCCGAGATCAGGCATCTCTTAGCCAGCCACCCAACCCGATACAAAGAGGACCAGGGATACATCTGGTTCCTGCCTAGCCCTACGAGTGGATGGAAGATATGGGTACCCCACTCGCTGAGACTGTCGCTGTGCAGTTACTTCCACAATCATCCACTAGCTGGACACCCCGGAGCAGCCGAGACCATGCGCCAGATACACCAGGGGTATGCTTTGACAGGTGGCACAAGGGATATTCCCGTCTATATCGCCCAGTGTCAAGCCTGTGCCACTCTCAAACCTAGCAGAACTTTCAAGCCTAGTGGGATGCCTCACTGACCCACCACACCATGGGAGCAGATAGCCTTGGACCTAATGGGACCTTACCCCAGGAGCACCAAAGGAAAACGGTTCCTCCTGGTGGTGACCGATCTTTTCTCACACTGGGTGGAAGCCTTTCCATTAGCCAGCACCGAAGCCCATGTCATCATCTCCAAGTTGGAACATGAAGTCTTCCCCTGCTGGGGGTACCCGAAAAAAGGCCTCACGGACAATGGACTGCAGCCTGTACCAATTGGGAGACCGAAGTATGGACCACTCCTATCTACCACCACCAGGCCAACCCTACCGACAGACGAAACCACGAGCTGAAGAAGGGCCTAAGATTCTACACACAAGGGGATCACCGACAGTGGGACAAAACTCTGCCGACAGTCCTGTACGCCCTATGCACCCGAGTAAATGAAGCTCTACAAGCGACACCAAGTGAACTTCTCCTTGGCTCAACCTTCGTCGTCCTGGAGAATGGAAGTGGAAACGAGCACCCACCAAAGCATCCTCAGCCCAAGAAATCCAGGTACTCGCCAAGGAATGGGCCACCACTGCAGTGCCTCACCAAGACAAGTACATTCAGAAGAAGTATCCACAGCCCAACCTGGATTCCCCAAGTCACACCTTTGACGAAGGACAGCAAGTCTTCCTGAGGACCAGGCCGCTTTCAAGCCGCCAACACCACTTTCATGCTGGGCTCGCTCCTGTAAGGCATTTGGCCATCCCACCCCAACCTATTCTGAATTTATATATATAAATTTTTTCCTTTTCCTCTTCGTAACATCTGCCTTTTGGCTTTAATTATTGTGGTTAATAGTTATTAAAATCATTATATTCATTGTTTGGTAATTTAAAATCCCCCGGCGTCAATATAGGCCTAGGATGCCTGGATGCTTGACTGAATTTTGGTTTGTAACAACTTAGTGTAATTGTTTATTTTTCAAAGTCGCCCGGCGGTAATATTCTTGTGCCCGGCCTCCCTTATAGAGTGTTCTGTGATTTAGTGCGACATGATGAATAAAGTGCTTCATATTACAGCCATAGATGAAGGCTGAAACATGACTTCAAGTTTGTACAAGGACAGAAAAGTAAATATTTTATTTAAAATTCAAAGGACGTCGTATCATAAAATTGTAATTTTTCACTCTTGTTTGTTTTGTTTTCACGAGGGGCCGAACCATTTAAATCTATTCTAATTAATTTAACTGTAGTCACGCCGACCGGCGCAGGTATTTACATGTCAGAATTGGTTAATAAGTAAAATTTATAGTAACTTTGTAATATTGTTAGTAACTTTGTTTAATTATTTAAGTAAGAAAAATGTAATTTTTTTATTGGAAGAATATTCATGTAATAAGTACAGTAATATAAATATTTAAGTACAAAGGCAGAGTATTCCCTCGGTAGGAATGGTTGGTCATCCTGGGGAACTTCCGCCGGGAGGCAGCAGCCGTGGCTCTGGACCTCGAACCTCGAGGCCCTTTTATTGCTGTGTGAGAAGCGGAGGCGTGCAGACGTGTCTAGCGCGGGTCCGAGCCGCCGCGTGGTTAAGCAGAGTTGAGTGTTAGTGATCTTCGAGTGGTGGACTGGGTATTTGGTCTCACCAAAAAGAGAATGGTTCTATTTTTTTTTTTTTGCTCTATTGTTTTATTTAGTCGGTTGGTGCCAACGTTGCTGTTGTCTGAAAGTGTATCATCAAGAGCACATGGCACCATTTTTGTATTATCAGTGAAGTAAATGTTGCAGAATTAACTCAGTGTTTTTGTTCTGCCCTTGTCTAGTAATGGACCTGTTCCGGGAATGCTAGCTACTAGTAGTATTCGTCTTTTGTTCACCGCACGAACCCACCCTAATTTAAAGAGATAAAGAGTACTCGGCTCTACCGACTGAGCAGAATCTACTTTACGTCCTGTGGCTCGGCCGTGGTAAAAGTAGGTGTGTGCTGGACGAGTCTTGAGGATGATTGAGGTCGCATACTCACCACGTGCAAGGCCGGATGCGGCCCTGTACCAGCACACTCCCAAATGGGAGGGCCCATACACCATAGTCAAGCGACAGGGCCGTTTCTATTGGATAGAGGGCCTCGACGGAGCAATCAAAGAGAGTTCACTGCTCCAGCCTCAAGCACCATGCAGAAAACTTCCTGCAAAACCCAGTGCCGCGACACCGGCCAACCAACCTCAGCCTCCACCATCAGGGGATCCATGGGGAGACCCCACATTCTCCAGAGAGAAGACACCTCTCCGCCAGAGGAGACCTCCAACATGGGAAGAAGAACTTCAATACATGCTCGCCGAAAACAGTGTCTATAGTCATGAGGAGCAGCTGCGCATCTTTCTCAGTCGCCCAAGCATCTGGCACACCACCAACAAGGAGGCAACCGCCTCACCAGAGGGAGCCACCCTCCACTCCATGCTCAACAGGAGCCAAGACTCAAGAGAGCCTACCCCACAACCTGCACCTCCACACCCGAGTAACCAAGGAGACCGCAGACCAACATGCCGCAGAGATCCTGGCACCACCAGCCTCAACGTGCAACCCTCCAGGAGCAGCATCGCTCTATCCTCCAGAGGACCACCGCCGCCGCCACATATGGCAACCAAGGTCCAGTCAATGGCCCACACCCAGAGGAGCACCAACCCAGCCAACGCCATGCAGATGAGCAGGAGCCATCATGAACCTGGCCAGGCTACAGGAGACGCGCCCGCAGAGCAGCCAATGAGAGCCACTGTCAGGTCATGGGCCCCGGCCTCTCGAGAATTTGGTCCCAGAGTGTGCCAGGCCTTGTGGCGCACATGCAGAGGCTACCCCGCCCAACAACGAGGAAGGTACCACGAGACACCATGGAGACATACCCACCTCCGAAGCTTCCTGTGGCCCAGCAGCAGTGCACACCAGGGTGAGTCCCGCCACCAGAAAACCCCGAATTGACTAAAAGTTATTGTAAAACCCCTGTTTTAAATTAATCAGGATGAACCTGAACCTTTGTATTTTGTAGCCCTAGTCATAATTTTTTTTCATGGGGCCTCGCTTAGCCGGTCCGGGGGGAGTTGACGCACCCTGCAAAGTGCTTAGTATATATTTTACGCTCGGCCTCGTAATATTAGTAACATGTAAGAGTTAGGCCTACCTTATTAGGTATTGCCCAAGGGGTAATTTAAATCCAGTATTGTGAGCCATGTTGCAGTAAAACTTAAAACTAAAGGTTTAGAGATGTTTATATTTACCGTTTTTGTATGTATATATTCATGCCTGCCATAACCAATGTAAACAAACAGATGGACGCTACGCAAATAATGCCAGGTGGAAAATTATGAACTTTTTAAAAGAGAAAGTGTGTATATAATAATTGTAAATGTAATATTATTTTTGTGTATTTATTTAGTGATTTGTATACGTATTTCTTTTTGGCAACACTGACATTTTCACAGCCATGCGAGAAAGTGTGGGAGATTTGTGGGTGTTGGAGTGGTGCGCCTGCTAGCCAGCAGACGCCCTCCTCTCCAGCAGCGGCCATTTTCACCACCCACTAACGGTACTTTAAGCCCCCCTCAGGGGTATATAAGGCGGGCGCTCGCCTAGCCAAATCGTCAGTCTAGGGCTCGGGCCTCCTCCCCGAGCAAGCCTAGGCCCCACCCCCAAACTCGAAAGGGATGCTTCCTTAGAAGGGAGCCTAAACCCAACATCCACTTAACCCCAGGGTTGCTTCTTGAGAAGGGAATCTAAACCCGCCTACCCATCCTCTATACAGGGTGCTTCCTGAAAAGGGAGCCTAAACCTGGTCATATCCTACTCTTGTGCCAAAAGCGCAGTTCGTAAGGAGACGCGCCCTAGCTGCGCGGGCAGGATAAGGGAACGCACCCTACCGCGAGTCAAACTAGTCGCCACGAGGCGTATATCTGTGACCGCCTGATGCAGAAGTAGAGCCAAGTCTGTGAGAAGTTCCGGGTTCCGCGCATAAATGGCCACGCTGTCAAGCATAGTGAAAATTGTAAATCATTAGTGTATAAAGACCTGTGTATGTAAAACCAAATGTATTAACCAGTGTGTAAAGTCAGTGATTGTAAAAGTGTACCAAGTGGATAACAATATACAGTTAAAATGTATTTTTATAGTTTCATTTCAGAAGTACTCATTTCTGATTCAGAGTGTATAGTAATTAATATTCCACCTGAGGAAATAGCCGTCATTCAAGGTCGTAAGGCAGAGGCCGCAGCTAAGCGCCGACAGGCCGTTGCAAGTAACAGTGAAATACCTGTGGGAGTAATTCCCCCACCCCAGAAAACGTCAGAGAAACCCACAACTCTTTCAGAACTTTGCCATCGTTACAAAGACACGGAGAATAAGCCGCCTAAACGCAAACGCGATAATTTTAGTCGCCTTCAGCTACCATAAATTTTTCCTATAAAAAATCCAGAAAGACCGGCGGGAAGCCCGTGTCGGACAGAAAAGGCCGCCTCCTGAAGGAGCTCTTCTAAAAATGGTGAGTGGTTAACACGCCTACCCTTCGTGAAAAGTGATAATTTTCCCGCTCTGCTGTAGAGACTGTGTTGTGTAGACTGCCCAGGAAACCACTCTCCTTGGGACATCTAACAGCCTTTCCTCCTCTTCAGGGAACTCTCATGCTCAAACCTTATTACAACCCTGAAGGAAACTCAAATTCAACCCCTTTGCCAGCAGAGTGGTGACAGTCTGCCTATTGTTATAAATTTATATTTCCAGTATCTTTTACTTTATTTTTACGTTAAATGCTACGGAAGTTGGGCTATTCACTCGAGAGAAGATACTCAGAATCTCGATTTTCTCATTTTTGGGGACAATGGTTGGTCATATCTACCGCTCAATAGTATGGCTAAATCGAAACTGTTTGGTTAAATACAATCATTCTGATAGTTTTACACAAAAAGTTGTACTACTTGAGATTTTTGTCACCACTTTTACTTAATTCTTATACCACTGTAAAGTAAGTTTTTAACACCAAATTTTTGGCCACTTTTAATTGCCATTTTTAGGGGTACTTAATGATAACTTATTGTAACCATTACACAAATCAAAGTTCTATATCATCAAATCAATACATTTTTATTACAAAAATAAATGCTTAGAAATACAAAAAAGTAATAACTGATATACAACTGTGCATATAATACAAACAATTACAGGCAGATAATTGTGCATGATCATAGTCCACCATACTCGTGGAGCTGTAGCATCTCCATCATGCGTGCCCAGAGCTTCTCTTGTATGCTTTCACAGGCTGCCTCCTGGCTACACTGGGTAACTCTACAGTTGCTGATATACGTGCCTCCTGCTCCTTCTAGCTCTTCTGCTATTGCTGCATACACCACTGGCATTGAACCTCTCTCTGGTGTCTGAAAACAGATGCACAAAGAGTTGTGACATGCACTGGCACATGGCTCCATCTAATATTTAAAAACAAATATTATAATTTCAATTTTGATAAGTTAGATGTTCATTCTGCTGTTTCATATAACTCCTATATCGACCAATGAATCGTCAAAACAATCTGACATTTCATATTTAGTTAATTGGAAGAAAAAAACTATGAATGATTGTATGTGAATGTACGAAAAAGTTTCATACAGAATGGATAGAAAGTGCAACTGTACGACTGTTCACAAGACAGCTGATAGATAACACCACAAGTACAGATATTCCTGATAGCAACACTACAACATGTACAGACAGTTGTTCGACCATACGAAAATGCCATTTACTAATGTCACTTACCAAATTTAGTCAAGAATTGTGTAAGTGTACAGTACAGTAGAGCACCCCATATCCGCAATTCTACTATCCGGATGTTTTCAAGGGTGCGGTAAAAAACTATATTGATATATATTATTACCGAGGCATTAAATTCTCATTATTGACGCAGTTTATGCCAGTCTAGACGTGCTGCGTACGCAAGTGTAGTGTCTCTTCAATGCCAGTTTTGCGTGTGTAAAAAAATACGGCAGCATTAAATTCCTCTTGTTTACGCCACGTATAGACGCGCTGCGTGTGCGGCGATAACACGGGTGGTACGGGTGGGGGAGTGGTGTAGTGCGACTGCTTCAGGGTGGCCACGGGCAGGGAAAACCGGAAATTATCAGAGATTTTCTGTAGAGGTCAGGGAATAGTTAACTTCTACTGTGTATTACTGTATTTACTCACATAATGGTCACTATCACATAACCGTTGCACCCATTTTTTGAGGTAATGAATTTGGTATTTAAGATTCTCCCCATAATCGTCGCACCCTAATTTATTGACTGCGACTGAGGTGCGATTGACCGGCATGCTGCTCACGAACGAGTTTATACGGGTACAATAAAGGGAACAGCCTGGTTTCATGTGGCGTGTGATCCAATTTCACCAACATTCGCTTTTCATTGGTCCAACCTTGACTGGCATATCCTAATTGGCAGTGTGGGAGGAAGTAATGTTGAGTGTATGGAAGAGATGCTGCGACACCATTGTTTTATCTCGTTACAGTTGGAGTGGAAAGTAACGGTAATTGCAGTATGTGAGAATATGGGTACCGTAAAAACAATTTGTACACTGCCACTTTCAAGTTGCGCGTGATTGCGATACATTAACAGGACAGCCACGGGTCACAAGTCTAGTTTTCTAAGTTTCGTGAATGCGCACTGGCCAAGACAGCCGCTGTCTGGAGTCGCTCGTGTTTTACGAGAGTGTATTTTTGCTAGCTGAAATTGTTATGATGGAGTGTTTAAAAGTGTTGCACATAAAACTCAGTAAGTGACTTTGCATCGGAAATAAAATTTCAAAAAGCCAAACGTGTTCGTCGGATAGTGAGTTGGCTAACTATTTTAATGCATTTTTTTCTTTTGTTTACACGTGAAATGAATCAGTAAAATAATTTGTTTCCGTTATTAAAACTTTGAACAACATGGCATTTCCCAGAAAAATTACAAATTTCAAGGAAGAATGGCTTTGAGACGAAAGATTTGCATTGCGGTTAGAAATGCCTAAAACTGGAAATAATCATGCCTGTTGTTCACTGCGCCAGAAAACTTTTTGCCTCAGCAACATGGGAAAATGTGCCCTCACAAGTCACATAAATGGTAATAAGCACAAGCAAGCTGAGGAAGAGTTTAAATGTAAAAGTTGTAATTTGGATTTGTACTTTTCTTTTAAGCCAAAGACTGTGACCTGTGGTATTTCTCATTCACCACCTTCTTGCATGTGTACGCATACTACAGTTCAGTGATGTGATAGGTGAAAAGTCTGTGGCGGAATATGCAGCTGTAAGTAAAATGCAATCCTCTGGGATGAATACCTTTGTTTTAAATGAAAATGTGACAAGGGCTGACGTTATGTGGTGCATGCAAACTATTGTATCTCGTAAATCTTTGCACTGTGCAGCAGACGATATTTCCCAATTCATCAATTGCCAAAAAAAAAAAAAAAAAATGCAACTGCAAAGAATGAAAATAGGGTATATGATACTGCATGGTATTGCTCCTTACTTTCATAATTAATTGGTGAAAGACTTAACCCAGTGTTCTGAAATAGTTGTGGGGTTCGATAAATCACTTTAATAAGACTTCTTAACTTGGACAAATGGACATAGTGGTGAGATTTTGGAGTGAACAGAGCTGCCAGGTTACAACTAAGTACTTCAGCTCAGCATTTTTGAATCATGTTACAGCTGAAGGTCTGCTGAAAGAATTCACAGAGACACAGTCTGAAATGTATCTGTGCAAAATTCTGCAAATCTCAATGGATGGTCCCAGTGTGAACTTAAAGTTCCACAGTGCTCTCTGTGCAGCATTTTCGTCAGCTCAAAAGGCTCGTCAGCTGCTTGGCATTGGTACCTGTGGTCTTCACAGTATTCATGGAGCTTTCAAAACTAATATTAAAGCCACTAACTAGGACATAGTTGATTTCTTGCGGTCGCTGTATACACTTTTCAGCGATGTGCCAGCCCGACGAGGGAATTTCACTCATTTCTCAGGTTCAAAGATTTTTCCTCTTAAATTTTGCAGTATTCGCTGGATTGAAAACTATAAAGTTTCAAACAGGGCTATTCAAATTCTACCCAAGGTAAAAAGTATGTTGATGCTGTATCCAAAGATTCCAAGTTGTCACCAAAATGCAAGAGTTTTTACACTGTATCTTTAGCATTGAAGGATAATTTGTTGGCTTCCAAACTGGCATTTTGTAGGCATGTGCGAAGGTATGTTTTTAAATGCGAAGTCGAATCGAATCTTGAATTGTGCTAAGAAAAGTCGACGAATTAAATTTTTTTCACATCAGACAGCAAAGAAAAAAATTATCACAAACAATTAGTAATGAAAAAAATATTTAAATATACCGTATTTACTCATGTAGCCTAACAAATTTTTTTCTAATGATTTTTTGGGTTCAAAACAGAGGGTGCATAAGATAAACGAGGATTTTTTTTAGTGAGATTATAACCTCCATAACTCGAAATTATATTACGGAATACTTAAATATCAACGTATCTGAACAAAACAAACTTTAATTTAATGTAACATAAACACCTGCCTACGAGACATAACATTTTAGGCCTACTCCCTTCCAACCGCTAGATTGCTAGAAGAAGCCATATTTACAACCACAAATTTCCACTCCGTACAAGAGGTTAATTTCTTTGTTCATTATCGCCGATGACAAAAGTAAAATTACCGAAAATGGCAATTCTGATTTAAATGAATCTGCAGTCTTTACGGTTTAAGATTAAAGTCATAATAAATCGCCGCAGTAATATAATAGAACGGGAAACGTAAACAATAACATAGTTGGCATCACCATAGATGAATGAGTAACATGGAGGCACCACACTTCGTTAAGACTCTTATTTGTGATCGGGATCACGGCCATAAGACCGTGATCGGGACAACTTTAATGCTGATTTTACTCTAAAGCTTGCAGTACTACCTGTATGCAGTTTTATATGAATCTTAGTTCTGTATTGTTTACGTAATATATATTCGCGAGAAAGCAGAAATTAGAATTACAGTGGTATTGAGCTAAAAAAAATGTTTGATGCGTAAGGCATGTAGGGAAATATTTGTAATATGTCCGTTATTTAGAATATTGCGGTGTTTGGAAGTCTGGATAAATGGTACTTTACTGTACTTCCTGATTTACTGGCTACAGATATTATTTTCGTTTCGCCGGCGGACTTACAATAATCCGTCGCTTCCGTCAGTCGTCCACCCGTCCGCACGTCGACGGTCCGTCTACATCAAAGATGTTAGAAGGGTCCAGATGGAGCATGTCGCCGGGAATTATAACCAAACAAACGCTTGATGTGATTGGTACCAATATGGCCGACTAATTAAAAAATTGAGGAAATTTTAGTTAGGAGGTGTGTAAACAGGGCTAAAATACAGAGTTTTCAACCTAAAACATCAATTAAATAGCATAATACATTAATTTACCGTAAAAAATACCAGTCTGATGTGAACTTTTGAGGTTAAATCAGTATGGCGGCTCCTTCAAAATTCAATGTTACCAATGTACAAACAGAAAACTTCTGTGGGGCGTAAACAAATTCCCCTCAACAGTTTATTTACTTTTACGGATTTATTCGTTAACCTATGGCTGCTAATAAGTGCAAGTTTTGTTTTTCATCAAACACAAATTTTTCGAGCATAATATTTACTAATAAAATTATTTACGTTTTAAATTGAGAAATTATTATGTAAATAAAAAAATATATCTCAGTATTTTAATGTTCTCCGTATTCCAAAATTATCTCAATCTTATTTTAAAGTAATGAATTTGTAGTACTAAGCAAGAAAAAATATAAAATAAAATAACCTCATAGCCTTCTTATTAATATGAAACAGTTGGAACAATCGCCGCCATCTTTAGAAGGCTGTGTTTTCATCCATCACCCGTCAAAAGTTAAAGCTTGCCAAGCTTTTGACGGACGGACGGAGAAGAGAAGCACAAACGTGTGCGGCAACAACGCATAAGTGACATGTCCAAAAAAACTCCTGTTTCCATCCCTGCTTCAACTACGAGTGAGAACGAAGATTGATCCAACACCGGGCACCAGTGGAACAAACGTAAACAATTACGTTCAGAGTGACAGTGATTAACTTTTAACTTTTCCTGTCTTAAGACATACAGTGTGGCATTTTAATTAGGCAATTATTTAGTTTTTTAGTTGTGTGACTTTAAATTAATGTGACTTTGTTTACTCATAGACACAGTTAGACCCTATACATTGATATTTTCAATGCAGTTTATCTAAGTGTTAAGACATTACGTTTTATTTTTTATTTGCGGGACATGTGTAGCCTACAGTGAGTCACTGTAAGTGTTGTATGTAATGTACCCCAACTGTAACAAGTGTTATAATTTTATATTTTATTTATGCGACATGTGAATACAGCCACTGTACATACTGTGTGTAATTTACGTAACGGTAACACGAGTTTTTAAAAGTCTAATGTTTCGCCTATGTTAGCTTGCTTCAGCGTGGACTAATTGTTTTCAGAGTCGCGTAGCTGTTACGTGCCCTATGCAAGGTCACGTACTATGCCCGGTAGATAATTTGGTGCTACCCAGCACGCAGGTGCGGAGGCCAGCGAGCCCGGGAAAGTAAAGGAGATAAGGAGGCGACACAGATAATGCTGACTCACATACCAACTAATCTGCTGACGAAGACCATAGTAGTTCAAGCGCGCCTGTGGCAAGGTCACTACGCACCACAGAATGTAGCTGTCAACACCCTACACCCCTCCAACTTATTATGTTGCCAAGCATAGTAGCGGCCGTTTCAGGAGTTGCGGTGTTGGTACATCTAAGCTCAGCTACAGTATGTTCACAAACTTTTGGCATTTTTTAAAATTTATATATATATATATATATATATATATATATATATATATATATATATATATATATATATATATATATATATATATATATATATATATATATATA
>PNEQ01089199.1:0-27310 GCA_003012365.1 Medauroidea extradentata | reverse complement strand
CACTACACAAGAGCAAAGAATCACCATCAAAACCAGTATGTTGCATAAAATAAATTACAGAGTTCAGGAAATATGCAATACATGAACCTCTAGTTTACTTCAAAAAAAGTTTCTATATATGGCTAGTAGGTAGCGCAATCATGTCTTTTCCAGTGATTTGAAAGGAACATTTTATGAAACAATGTTCAAATAAATTATGTATGAAGTTAATTGTTTAAGTATACGTGTGTTGTTAAAACCAGTAAAAAAAAATCATATAAACTTAGCGCTGTTATTGACAGAGATTATGTAAGGGTGTTGACTGTAGGGGATAGGGGACATTTACTGTTAACGCGAGGTGAGACAGAAGGTGCTGAGATATAGCCTAGAGAAAGGCAGTACTACAGTTGATTGATCATGTGCGCATGCATCGGGTCTATGCAACTGTAGTACGACCTACTGTTAGGCCTAATATGTGAAGTAATGGCAAGGGGAGTAGGTCGGCTTGGTACAGGTGGAAACGGAGCACCATTTTAATGCCGTCACTGTCACATTTTTTAATGGATTGTTGTCACTTGGCAAGTAATAACTGCAACTCTACCACTCATATTTCCCTGCCGTAAATTTTTTTTACCATTTTCAATTTGATTTAGTGCAATTTTTTATGGAATGTAAGGTACATGAGAGTGTGTTCTACAAACCGCTACCTTCATTCAATTCAGGCAGGGGTGCTGGAACGTATTTTGTGTTTGGGGGTGGGGTACAAGGTGTCGTGAACCTAAATATTTTTTTTGTGGGGGGGGGGGAGGGATCATGTGCGAAGGTCTGTTTTTAAATGCAAAGCGAAGTCGAATCGAATCTTGAATTGTGCGAAGGAAGGCCGAAGGAAAGTCGAAGAATTTAATTTTTTTCACATCAGGCGGCAAAGAATTAAATTTATCACAAACAATTGGTAATGAAAAAAATATTTAAATATACTGTATTTACTCACGCATACTAACAAATTTTTTTCTTATGATATTTTGGGTTCAAAATAAGGGTTGCATAAGATAAACGAGGATTTTTTTAGTGAGGTTATAACCTCCATAACTCGAAATTATATTACGGAATACTTAAATGTCAACGTACCTGAACAAAACCAACTTTAATTTAATGTAACATGAACACCTGCCTACGAAACTTAATATTTTAGGCCTACTCCCTTCCAACCGCTAGAAGAAGCAAAAACTAAAATTACTGAAAATGGCAATTTTAATTTAAATGAATCTGCAGTCTTTACGGTTAAAAATTAAAGTCATAATAAATCGCAGCCGTAATATAGAATGGGGAAAGTAAACAATAACATCGTTGGCAACACCGTAGCTGAATGAGCAACATGGAGGGCACCACACTCCATTAAAACTTTCTCATATGTGGGACCACTTTAATGCTGATTTTACTCTAAAGCTTGCAGTACTACTGGTATGCTGTTTTCTATGATTCTTAGTCCTGTGTTTATGTAATATATATTTGCGGGAAAGCAGAAATTACAGTGGTCTTGAGCTAAAAAAAATGTTTGATGCGTAAGGTATGTAGGGAAAAATTTTTAATATGTCCGTTATTTAGAATATTCTGGTGTTTGCAAGTCTGGATAAATGGTACTTTACTGTACTTACTGATTTACTGGCTACAGATATTGTTTTTGTTGGCCAACTTAAGTGAAATTCTGCCGCTGAATGTAGCCTAAACAAAATAAATAGTTCACCACTGTGCCATGAATTTGAGTTTTTAAGTGCAAGTTATACAGAATAATACAATTACAAATAAACGGAAAATTACCTGTTCCACATAAATAATTTTGTCTGTATTGTTGCGAATTGTGGTTATCTTCAACCGACTTTCAACTCGAAGATTTTTATTGGTCGAAGACAAAGTCAAAGGAACAAAAATCTTTGATTCAACTTCGACAATGCGAAGCTTCGCGCACCCCTATTAACATGTTCTGGTACAGTGGCCGTAACCAGAAGTAGGGGGTCCTCAGAAAATTTCAGTTTCTAGGTGCAAAATCTGACATGCTCACACTGTTGGTAATAAACCAAAATCACTTAAAGAGTTTTTTGCCAAAACACAAATTGGCAAATCACTGTCCTCGGTAAGTGATAACACAAAGAATCGTGTTAGTAAACTTGTAGACATTTCATATGTGCTGGCCAAAGAAGAAATTGCATTCAACAAATTTCCACAGTTTCTCGAACTCTAAAAACGCCACGGTGTTGACTTAGGTGAAACTTACAACACTACTGTGAAATGTCAAGAGTTTACCAGTTGTATTGCAGAAGACATTGAAGGTACATTGAAAATTATGAACTATTTTAGCATATGTTGTAATGGTTCAACAGATATAAGTGTCACAGAAAAAGAAATTGTATATTTGATTTTTGTAGACAATAATGCTAACGTTCAATTGAAATTTCTGCAAATAACTGATTTGGAAGATAGCACAGTAGAACCCTGTTATAATGTTTCTGAAGGGACTCAAAAAAATGTTTACATTATAAATGGGAAAACATTATCAGAGGGTAATATCCTATTATAAAGCAGTTTTAGGGACCAAATGAAGGTGGCATTATAACCAGGAAAACATTATATAAGTGGGAACACTATAACAGGGTTCTACTGTACAGCAAAAGGAATTCTCAGTGCTCAAACAAGGATTTTGGATAACTTTGTTATATCCGACACTGAAAATAATTTTTTTTTTTTTTTTTTTTTTTTTTTTTTTTTTTTTTTTTTTTTTTTTTTTTTTTTTTTTTTTTTTTTTTTTTTTTTTTGCTAATTGTGCTTCTGTAAATTTGGGACACAATAAAGGGATTGCTGCTGAACTAAAAAAGATTTGTCCATGGTTGCTAGCTATTCACTGCCTAAGCCATCGTCGTTCAGTCAACATATTTGGCAGACATTTTTGCATAACACTGAGCAATATACATGACTTTTACAGATGTAAAGTCCAAACTGCCTACATGAGTTTCGAGAACTTGCTTTGGTTTTGAGAGAAAATGACCTCAGTGCCTACTGGCAGAGTACAAGGTGTTCAATGGGTGACTCACACAAAAAAAGACACTTGAATTGCTGCTCACAAACTATGATGTCATTGTGCAACAGCTGGAAATATGTGCTGCAGAAAATCTACATAGCTCTGCAAAACTAGTTGGTTTGGTACGCATCCTCAAGACTGCCAAGTTTGCCGTATGGGCTGTGTTTTTTAGTGATGTTTTAACTCGCTTTTCCAAGTTGTCACTTTCACTGCAAGGCGATATGATGTATGCAATGACTGTTGTGAAACGATTGTACTCTATACTAAACAGCATGAAAATTGGCTTCTTTTCTGACACACTCAGTAAGTTACTAAGTTCAATTGAAGGAGATGATGAAGGCCTTTGTTACCAAGGAATTCAGTTGACTATCAGATCATCGGTAGATGCATTTAAAAGCAGTTACACCGATATTCTCACACAGCTGTATGATGTCGTTTATAACAGAATTTCTGATTTTCATAAGAGTGACATTGTGAGTGCTGCAGTCAAAATTTTGGGAGTGAAAATATGGCCTACAGAAGAAAACGAACTTTCATGTTTTTGTAATGAAGAGATCAAACTATTGGCACAGCACTACCAACAACTCTTGGAGAAACATGGAATAACGGAAGAAGGTATCTGTAATGACTGGGAAGATTTCAAATTATTCTGGCATCACAATTTGAGGCATTTGACAGAGAAACAGCTTTGGAACTGTGTGTGCAAGGGCTACAGCAGTCATTTTCCAAATCTGTGTCATATTCTCAACATGCTAAGTGTGTTTTCGGTTTCCATTGCCAAATTGGAAAGAGCCTTTGCCATCATGAAAAGTGTTAAAACAGACTACAGGAACCGTCTACAGATAAAAACACTCAACAGCATTTTGAGAATATCCATAGAAGGCACAGAGCTGAAGGAATTTAAACCTGCCAGTGCTGTTAAAATATTCTTTTCAAAGAAATGTCGCCATCCTGAGACTGAACCATATGGTCCCCAGCCAGGACCATCAAAGAAGAAGACTAGTGCTGAAAGTGAAGCAATAGAAACACTTCTACATTCAGAAGATCATTCAGACATTTCTGATAATGAATTTGAAGGATTCAGATAAAAAAACCTTTTGTTTTTATGTACTTAAAAGTTTTGTGAATTTTGTCAGCAGCCTAGGCTACTTATAAGTGTTGTGAATATTGATAATTTTAATAGATTAAAGAGTGTATATTTCCTAGGTTAAAATCAATGCCCGAGAACTCATAAAATTGAAAAATATACATTTTTTAAAAATAATTTTCATTAGTAATTCTTTTACCAAAAAAATACAGGTTTTTAATATGCTACACAAATTTTGTCAACTGCTACACAAAACTTAATATGTGTAGCTAATTGCCACGGAAAATATGAAAATTAAGTTTTGCACTGGCTCATCCCTTCATCCCCTACTTTGCCCTCCCGAGCGTGTATATAAGCGGCCGCACAGTCATGGTGCTGGACTTTGTTCGCTATCACCAGATCGAGGTAACATCTCCCGGCACTAGCAGGACAGCATGAAGACTAGCTAGCAAGTAGTTAACATCAGGCGTTTCGGGAACACTGTTGGAGGGCTGGGAATATGAGCTGTGTCTTGGGGATTTAATGGGACTTTTGTCAGCTAGGGGAGCTCTCGCGAGTTTCGGGGTTAGGGCCTCGTGCTGGGACAAGGGTAGGCGTCAGTTCCGGCGGTCGAACGAGGGGGGCACTCGTGACTGTTGGAATTATCGAGGTGATCTGGATCGCTGTATGTCATTCCAGTAGTAGAGAGACCAACAAACCCCAGGTACATTTCCCTCATCCAGTTTTCCTTTTGTCGCTATCATTTCGTGGGGGACAAGTGTCAACTAGGGCTTCGTGGGGAGGGGACGAGTGCCAAACCCTGGTGGAGGTTTTGAATATGCTACACAAATTTTGTTAACTGCTACACAAAACTTAATATATGTAGCAAATTGCTACGGAAATTATGAAAATGGAATTTTACACTGGTTTACATCTACATTACACTGGCCTGAAGATGTTATCACTAATATCTACTTATTAAATACACTGGTATTGGATAAAATGTATAACCAATAGTAATCTTAGTTATAAATAGGCCTACCTATGAGTTAACATCTTTTAATGCTGGTTTCTGTGCATTGACTCTATAATTTATACGACCTGCACTATTGCAATTACGAATCTCGTAAATATGTTCACATTTAAAATGAATTTGTAACTCAAAACTGATACAAAAAAAAACTGGTCATATTGTAAGAATTAAGAATTCAAATTCCGTTCCATTATACTGCCATAAATGACGATGCACTCAACAAAAACAATAACGTATTTTCTTACTGTGTAAAACTAAAAAATTTGCAGTTTCTACATCAAGATACTCATGTTGGTGATCGTAACACAAAATTTACAGATTGCCATTGAGAAAATAGTCAGTTCTAATACTTTTGAATGTGTTTTATCAGAAAGCCACATTTATTGCACAACGGACAAACACAACGCTTCCAAGCAAAGCGACGGAAACCTAACTCTGATGCCACCTGTCAGTGGAATTTTGAACTACGTCAAAAGCGCAGAGCGCAAGACAAAATTCACTAACGACTGTTGAAGTTGAACGGCCAGGATGCATAACTTTCTGCTGGCGCTAATTAAGTAAAATTATACAGTCAGTAGATAAGTGAATAATGTCATAAACATTTCAAAGTATTTTAAATACAGAGGGGTCGATTCACTTTCATGTTCTTTCAATAATGTTGTATTTAAATATAAAATACATGGAACTACATGCAATAATTTGCTGCCAACTGTACAAGCAATACTGTAACTGTTGTCAATGTTGAATTATATGCAGCAACAGCTAGTGATTTTTTTTTTTCAAAGGTTAACTCTTAAGTGCTTACTTTATTCCGAATGACAAACATAATCATCTAAATAGCACCAGGTACGACGAGAGAAGAGGCACTGGTATCACTGCAACACACATTTTGTCCCCCTTAAAGCCTATTTTCTTGCAACCAAAATAAAATTTTTTTCTGTCCTTTTTGGGTATGAAAATCTTGGTTTAGAATTTTAAAAAAAATGTAGGCACAAACAGGCAAGATACTGGTGAAAAGACTTCAATGACAGTTCAGTGACTTGTGTAGAGGATAAGATGACGTGATACACGTGTGTGGGTTGTTCAAAATTGTTGCTCCTGGTCCCTATTTGTGGCTCACCAAAGCTGCTTCCCCTAGTGCAGTAGTCCTCTCCCTACGTTTTATTGGTAGTATTGCCACCCATTGCTGGAGACTCACGATGACCAGCGGATGTATTATGACCGTCCGCGTTTGCGAGTGTCACTATCTTTTGCGAATACGCAAAAACTTTGCGACAACGCACTCTCAGCGACGGCAGTTGGCAATGCTTCTGTGGATAAATTCCATCTTCGATGATAGTACCACCTAGCCTAACTATTACGTAACAGTTTATATATGCTCTGCTAGATGTCAGTAAGAATTCTATCACAAAACTTAAGCTATTTTAGCGATGCTGTATACAAGGGAAGTACTGCCGTAAGACAGTGATATACATTGAAAAAAAATTTGTAAGGAACATTCTTCCAACGTAATGTTCATCTTCATGAGAACACTGAAATATACACATGTACAAAACGAAATAAATAAAATTAGGCCTTAGTACCAAATGAAAATTTAGGCATCCACAAATAATGTGTAAATAATATATGCCTTTATTGATGTTGAGATATTGTTCTAGAATGTGTGGTTCTTCTGTATTACAATTTAGTGTTTATGTTTGCGACACGAGTTATGAGACGGCGTAATTATTACATTTGAAAGACTCTTTTTTTTTCACCCAAGTATTATGTCACCAAAAAAGTTAGTGAATAAAAGTTAGTGAATATTCGTTTGAAAATAATGTGTTAAAGTAAATTAATAATATTGCAAAAAATATTGTTATAAAATATTACTTGTTATTTCTGCTAATTGTCTCGTAAGTTAATTGTGGTGGTAAGAACTGCACAGGAAAAATTTAATCTATTAATTTTAAACATATGAGTAAAGTTACAGTACATATAACTATAATTTACTGAATAAATGAACAGGGATAGTTAATTATTAAAAAGTAAAAAAAATATATAATATTTCGACAGACATTGGGATCGATCCTATGCCCAAAATGTAAGGGGGTTACAAGGCAACGACGCTAACCAATACTCCAATATGACACTTGTAATACTATACCTGTAAAATTATAACTGTACAATATTTCCTTTGTAGTAATATTTTCGTTTAAATATTGCCGTAATAAAGACTTTATTGATGTTTTGTAGTTTCAATTTTTAAAACGTGAATTATCAAACAATACAGTTAACTCAAATAATCATATCAGTTCAAAATCTACATTTATTTTACAGAAGTCGTGAAGTTTTTTTTAAATAATATGCCGTTTTATTCGTAAAACTTATTTGTGAAGCTTACATATTGATGTAACATACGTATCGGACTGTTTCTACGCCAATTAATTTAATTACAGTTGTTTAAATATGTGACGTTACGGCAACTCAAGGAAAATGTCCGCCAATTTATCTTAGAAATCCAGTTTGCGAGTCGTAGCGAGCCCTCGAGACGACGTGCTGGTTTGCGACTGACTTTGTGAAGGCTTTGCGATATATGTGTGCATCACGTGGACAGTTCGCAGTCGCAAATAGGGTGAGTTGTAATCGCTTTCATCGCAAAGTCTTGTTTAGCGTGGCTAGCGATCGTAAAACTGGTTTGCGACGCGGTCATAATAGACCCGCTGAATTGTACCTGGGGTTGGGAACCACATTACAACAATGAGAAAATTTCCCAAATCGACCTCTATTAGCTCCGCAGGCCACAGTGGAGTGTCAGTGACGAGAGAGGGGAAGTGGAACAGTTGGGATGTTGGTGGGTCTCCTCCCACCTGTCAAAATCCGGGAAGGCCCACATCACCCTTGCCATTGAGCTCTGCCACTGCTCGACTGCCACCTCCTGCCGAGCTGCTAGAATGGTGGAAACTTTCAGTACAGCCTCAGACGGCTTCTTTGCATCCCAGGGACCCGAACTCTGCGTGGAGGGGGGGGGGGCAGGGGCTCTTAGTGCGGTTGGTCTCACTCGTTTTCCGCTGGAGTCTCCTCGCCCGCCAGACTGTCCTTGGCAACCTGCTCCAGTGCCTACTCCAGGATTGTTGGCGAGGCATTAGAGTAGACTGTATGGAAACACATGGAGATAGTGATACTGCAAGATCTAAACCCCATGCCACTAATAGTGGGCTAACATTAAACTACCGGGGCCACTGCGGTGACAAGAGCATCCAGTCACCCCACATGGGGCCCATGCCACACAAGGCAAGCACTGGACCTGGGCCAAACACTGTACACCCAACTAAGCATTCTTCGACACCTCATTGTAGCCCGGCAGCGTCCAACGAGGTCCTCCCCAAAATGGGCAAGCTTACTGCCTCTGTTTCCTCTTCCCTCTCACAGAAAGTACAGTGATCACGCCTGACTACCGTGCACCCGGCTAGATATGCCTCCACGTCTCACTGTAGCCCAGAGATGCCAACCTCTGGCAAGACCAAGCAGTAGTAGTACCAGTCACTATCAGTAGTTTTCAGTAGTAACAAAAATTTATTACAAATGTTACGTGAAATTGGTTACCTGAACATCAGCATTTATACACCATACCAACGATGTATGTAACTCATATTTATTTTTCTTCCTTTGACTTTTTTTAATTATGTCCCTAAAATTTAAATGTTCAGAGTCAACTTTATGTTTATTTCAGCATACGAACAACATAGGCCTACACAAAAATATTTTCAATGTAGGCCCTATCACAAAACCAGAACAAAATTATGAATCTCTAAAAGTTACTTAGCATCAGTTAAAATAAAATATCATTAAGATCCAAAAAGTAAAAATGTCTAACAAAACACATTAATTAGCACTACTTGAAGCATAAGTGCAGTGCTTGGCGTTTTTCCAGCTCCTGCCTCTCGAATTTCCTCTGGTAACACTTCATGTTGTGTGTTGGCATCTTGATTTTTTCCACAAGCAAGGCACTCAGCGTGTCTGTCGAAAGATTTGGTCTAAACTCGGTTTGGTTTTTCCTAACAACACTAAAGATCCTCTCTACTTCAGCATTGCTATGAGGAACAACTAAAGCCGAGAGCATTACTTTTGGTAGTACAGTGTACTTAATCAAACCCTCAGTATCAACTAAGCGAGAAATATTATGCCAAGCTGCATTTATTCTTGAAGCACAAGAAATATCATTACCAAAATCATCTGCCAGATACTTTGCAAATTCGATTTCTAATTTTTCCTGGTTTTCATCTGTAAAATTATTGGGGAATCTAGACATCAAATATTCAATAGACGAAAATCTAGCAGTTTTTCGACAAGATACATCACACACTTCCACATGTTTCAAGAACTCTTCTTCTATTGGAAACTTAAGCAATACATAGTCACATGCTTGTACATAGAACTGCTTCACTGATTTGTAAAATATTTCTAAATCAGCCAAAGGAACATTGTTGTGCTTGATGTATGCTCTTGTTTTTGCCCCAATAACAAAATCGCAATCATCTTTCTGATTATTTTTCACCTTGTATGGTGTGTCTCTCACTGGTGAAACTACAGCTGAAGGTTTAATAAATCTTGATAAAAGATCATGCAAAAAATCACTTAACTTCCTTCGCAACACATGGATGGCAGGAGCACTTGACTGTAAACTTTCATTCACTGTTGTAAAAACAGGTAAAACACTGGACAAAAACAAACAGTACAACTTGCATACAAGCAATTCCATCAGTTTATTGACATTCATATAGCAATCATTCTTCATGCAATCTTTACCCATGCTCTCGATACTCACTCCAACACAGAAAAACTTCTCTAATGCATCCCACTGTTCCAACACTCTTGCAAGATTGCCAGAGAGAAAGCCACCGTGTTGACACATGTTTGAGGATTTTATGAACATCAACGTCCATCATTTTTTGGCACAATTTGAAATCTTTTTTTCTTTTTGAGATTTTCTTCATGCAATAAAAAACATTAACAAGGAAAGACTCAACACTGAACTGTTTTAACTGCTTTGCTGCTTTCTGAGCCTCATATATATTATAATAAACTGAAATCAAAAATGAATGACACATTTTAATATTATCATGCAAGTTACAGCCAAGTACCCATACTACTGGTACCGGTACTCAGATATTGAAAGATGAAATTTTTACAATTTTACAGTTTTAGTAGTAAATAACTGTGACATCTGTAGTCCGTATTTTATCTTTGCGATCCGTAGACATTACGGAAAATCCATAGACATTGGCATCTCTGGTAGCCCAACAGCATCAGTCTGAAGTGTCCCTAGGCCCCATCCACCAGGGACCCGACACACGTCCACTCCCTGCTATGCCCTAGTTGACCTGTCCGCCATGATATGACTATGAGGACATGACGTGAGACAACGGAAGAGTGTTCGGAATATTGGGTTTCCCTACAGCTCGTGGAATGATGAACACCACTCCAGATCACCTCATTTATTCTGCCAGACACTAGTAACCCACTCATCCTCTTCAGTCCACAAACTACCCACAGGGGTTCCCAGCTATCACCTGTGCAACAATATACCTGGACCTTCCTACTCCGTCCAAATATCGTAAAAGAACACTATGGCAGGGTTCTTACGGTTCTCGAAAGTCCTGGAATTTGACCATGTCGTTAAAAGGTTTGAAAAGTCCTTGATTTAATCCAGTCCTTGAAAAGTCCTTGAATTTTTGGGTAACATAATATGTATTACAGCTAGTTTCTTAAGGTCATGGCCATTCATTTGTTTCAAACAATTGCAAATAACGCTAATATTTTTTTAACCAAATGCTTTGAAAAAATTTGAGATTGTGTACAGCCATATAATACAGAATTTCAGCAGAGCGTTTATATTTATATATGTATAGAGAGAGCGACAGAGAGAGAGAGAGAGACAGAGAGACACACACGCACACACACACACCCTCGATAACTCGTACCTCGATGTCCCGGACTTCGGATAACTCGGACAGAATTTTAAAAAAATTAATAATTTTTAATTAATTATTTCTTGGTTAAAATACATAAAAAATCGTTTCTGCTGGATTTAAATTCATCACACTATACTTGAGAACAGTATTAAACTTTATAACGTAGTCGTCCATCGCTAATTAGCCTTTAATAATCCCACATTAAATGTCTGGCAAGTTCCGTGTGGTAAAATGTTGCTAGCGAGGCGCGCGACATGCAAGTAAAGATGGAACGTAGCAGGCCGACCTCTCACTTCTTTATCTTTCCTCCCTCTTCGTCCTGCGAGCCAGGCATGCACGTGTGTCGTAAATAAACATTTCAGTGTGGTGCTTGTGAATTGACAGTAACTACGAGTTACAATGAAACATAAACTGAAAATTATTTTGTTCTGGTATGTGCAAAAAATTCAGGGCTGCAAAACAAATTGTTCCGGACATTAAAGAAAAATTAAAAATCATTGCTTCGCATTGCGATGTAGAAAAATTAGTGAGAGGGTTTAACGTCCCTTTAACAACGATGTTTTCAAGAGCCGATGTGGGTGGTGAAAGAACAACACAACATCCATGCCCAAGCCGGACACGATGAGTCACGCTCGCTGGTTGATGATGCTCTGTTGACAACGTAACAGCGTCTGGAGAGTTGTAACGTTTTAAGCGTGAATCGGATTTGTTTATAAACTACTTCACGGGAAATAATAGCGTACATGTAATGGAGCGTAAAATGTAAACGTCTTATGCGGGATAATTTTAAATGATTTTCATTGAGTGACGCACGTGAATGGATTAACACGATTTTGTAGTCTTAATTTTTCCATGTTTACTATACACCGACAAAATCTTTCTCTTTATTTTAGAAGAAATGGTCACGTTATGAACAAGTAAATATAGAAAAAAATTTACATTTGTTATATTCTACACCAAAAAAATGTAGAAGGTAATTTTTTTGAAAACCCCTTATAATGGCCGCACCCCATTTTTGGGGCCTAAAATTTGGTCAAAAATATGTGGCGATTACGCGAGTGAATATAGTAACTCTGTAGAAGATGATTAAAATTTTATTGCTTTATAATATGACAATTTATGTAAGAATAAAGCTGTAAATTATGTGTTCTATGATGCAATTTACGTACATAAAATTACATTTTAAAATTAGTAGTGTTAAAATTTGTTCACATATTTGATACAGTGACCCAGAAGGATTGTTAATTACAGCACCGTTTTTATTCGTGTATACGAAGAAAATTATTTTTGTACCTTTGTAACTTTCTACGAGGGTAGAGTAACTATCAGGCTAGCAGCTGGCTGCTGCCCCTACACTGTGACATACGGACGTAAGGTATTTTTCATTGTAAACATCTTGTGTGAGATGCATGTGGTCACGTGCAGTGTTTGTATTGCATGAGACTGTACCGGTTGACCTTGACTACTTTCGCTCGCAACCTCCCTAGCTTATCTCCAACGATCATTTCTTATCTCTCTCACACATGCACGCACATTGGTTGTCACCAGCCAGACGAAAACTTTTATGTGATAGAAGGGTGCCTTGGTGCCAGCTTCTAGCACAGAGATAAAAAAAAAGGATCAGCCAGAAGTAGCAGCATAAAAAATAAATAAAGATATGACTGCCCACATTGTTTGACATTCTTTCACAGTCCTCCACGTTAGCGTTAATTTTCGCTCTGAATGGCGGCCCTCCCATAACTTGATACGATAGTCACGTACAAAACAGTATTTATTGCAGCCTCTTTTGCTTGTAGAAATGATAGCATACTAATTTCTTCGCGTTTCTTGTGATTAATGACTGATTACCCCACCTCCCCGGACACCCCTCGATAACACGGACAAATCGTAACTCTGACAGCTTCTTCCCCCTTTTAGTCCGAGTTATTGAGGGTTCACTGTATATGTATATATATAATGTACCGTTTGCTAGCAAAAAATTATTTTGCTTCATTTTGGCATATTTTCACAACAAAATATGAGGTATTTCAGGGGCAAAAATCTAACAATTCGTTTGGTGTATAGCAACAGAAAAATTCAGATACAGACTTTGATATACGTATAGCATTAAAACTCATATATGTATTAATTTGGGTTAAAAATATATATTTTCGAAACCACTGTGAAACTAAAATTCTTTCTCAGAAATATGAAACCATATTTTGTCTATGCATTATTTATGTAATGTTATTTATGTAACGATTACGGACATTGTGCAGTGTCAGTGTAATTATTACACTTTTTTGCACGCCACAGCATGTTCTGTTATTCCTAGTGTTTCTTTTGTTTTTGTTCATGGCAAGTAGGACCTTAAATTAAATTACGAGTCAGGTGTGAGAGTGGCATATCATGCAATGCATGCTGTAGAGTGGAATGTCTCCCACAATGTTTCTCAAGTCGAAGCTAATGTCTGGTTTATGTATCATTAGTGAACTTCATTAGTTCTAAAGAGAGAGAGAGAGAGAGAGAGAGAGCAAGAGAGAGAGAGAGAGAAAAAAAATTAAAACTTTACAAATAAAACCTTAAATATTTTAATAAAAAATTTGAGTACCAAATGCGGTCCTTGAAAAATTAGTAGAAAGTCCTTGAATTTTAATTGTACAGTCTGTCTCATGAAAGAATTCCATATTTTGACATTTCTCTTCTGAGAAATGTGCCTGGCTGTTCCCTTTTTTTGGAGCTTTAAACCTACCTGGCTTCCTGAAAAGCACAGTCTTCACAATCCTGTTTACAGACCTCACTTCTCAGAAGTGAACTGTCAAAATGTGGAATTCTTTCATGAGACAGACTATATGTTGCTGTAAGAACCCTGACATGGGAAAGTACAGCTTTTTAGCATTGTTAAAGAACGAGATGTTTTATCAATGGCATGAATTAGAAACACTAGCAAAATTCACATTCTTATATCTCTACGGACTAAATTTCTCTTAGGCTAATAGTATTATAGGTCATTCGGGATATAGTGAGCACTAAAAATTTAACCTTTGAAAAATATCACTAGTCGTTACTGCGTAGAATTCATCATTGACTATAGTTGCCTTACTGCTTTTGTGGTTGGCAGAAAATGTATCGTATCATTTTAACTTTTTAATCTACAACGTGCAAGTGCGTGTGCACCAGAGAACAATTTTTTTTCTCCTTATCTCTCTTCTCCTCTTCCCTCTCCACTCCGTGTAGAATGTAGAAGGTTTACTCATCGCCCGACGCGTTTTTGTCCAGCGCTTCCCGGTGCTTGGCCTGACCGGGCCTGACAGCAAGCACAGGACTTGGTTTAAAAATAGAACATGGTCAATATTATTTATTTTCTTGCTTCTTAGAAAATTTACGGTCTTGGATGGTTTATTTCACAAACTGAAAGTAGTTCTGATCTACCATTTAACAATTTTGCTCAGAAAATAACCCAAAAAAAATATTTTTTTTTAATTGCGTGTAAACGCCCCACCCCTATTTTCAAATTAAAAATTAGTGAAAAAATGTGGGGCGTTTACACGAGTAAATACGGTAGTTATTTCATACATTTTTTTGTAATTTTTTTGAAGGTTCCTAAAACTCCTTTCGTGAAAAACAATGTTTGCATTAAGTAAGTGTACACAAAATCGAGGCTCTACTGTATGTTAGTGCAGGGTGGAAGCCTGTACTACCTCGTACACCTCATTAGGTAACGAGTGAGGACCAGGACTGTGATTGGCTAAGGAGAACTTAGGCCCAAGATGTGTAATCAAATGACACAGGAGAGGCAAATTTATCATGCACAGGCTGAACTCACAGTCTAATTTTTACTTTTCAGATACTAAAATCGTTACTGATTTTTTTCTGCACTGTGTACGTGGTAAATGGTTGCAGAAGTACCTCCCTCTTCCCTAAGTTATCTCTGCCACTTTTTTTTATTGAACTTGATGCAGAAGTTTTGTAAACCTCTAGTGTGGTGATGGAGCTAAAGATTTTTTTATTCAAAACTAACCTAAATTCCTTTTGCAAACTAATTCTTCAACATTTAGGGCCGTATCTATAAACGGCTTTCAAATGTCAACCAACTGCTCACCAATGCTTTCTCTATGGGGATACCAGTTGGTTGTCATTCGAAAGCCGTTTATAGATACGGCCCTAAGACTATCCAACTTACAGAGTCATAATTTCACTACACACTGAAGACGAGATAAAATATGAAATTAACACAAATCACCACAAACATAACCACAGAACAACCTGGATTTTAAGAATTTTGATTTTAATAACACACAGTGATTTTATTGAGTCATTCTTGAAACCCATAAAAAACTCCAGAAAATAATTTTCCAAATACCTAATTTTCAAACCTCAACAAAATTCATACTCACCATAGAATTTTTTTAAGCTGTACATACAAGAAAACACTTAAGTTTATTAAATGTCATGCTTCGTAAAACTCACAACATGGTAACGAGTACTACAGAAAATCAAGACAGGCTGAATTTAACCTTACAAAGCAAATAAATTATTTCTATCAATCATTTTTCTTTACGATTTTTCAACTTTCTATAGCGATTAAATTTTTTCACCAATTCATTTTCAGGAAGTTTTTAGTGGTTCCCAAATCTCACTCTGTAAAATTACAAGCTCATAAAATCAAGTTCTACTGTATTTCTAAGCCCCAATGTTTGTATAGGTGATTCGGGATAAAGTGAACACTAAAAAAAGCCCTGATTTTTTTCTATTTTCCGCCTATTTATATCTTTCCGCTGCATGTAAATATAAATATTTCCACGTGTTTTTATTTATATAAGCTCGTACAATGTTTACATTTACATTACACTTCTCTGATAAATGTTATCTGCAACACCTACTCATTAAATGAACAGGCGCAGTATACATATATGCTATACTCAATAGTAATATTAGATACAAATACCTGCGAGTTAATGTTTTATGACACTGTTTTCTCTTCATCGACTCTTAATTGGTTATGACACACACTCTTGTGGTTACTTATCTCGTAAATGAATGCGTAGTATATTAATTTGTAATTCAAAACCACCACTTTTAACACACACGGCCACGCAATTCAAGAATTCAAGTTCCGGTCAGCATACTGCCATGAACGACGATGACGCAATTTACAAAAACAATAAAAAACGTATTTTCCTAACTTGTGGAACAGAAAAAAAAAAGAAATGTTATTTCTATTTCCACATGCTCAGGCTGGTAATCGTATAACATAACTGATTAGCAGGGACCCCTAAAAACGGTGAATAAAAATAGCCAATTTCGGTGTTTAAAAATGTTAAAAGCGGTTAAAAAATTTGGTGTTAAAACCGTTGTAGCGGTGTAAAAATAGACAAAAGCGGTGAAAAAAATTCTAGCGGTAAAAAACAATTTGTGTAATACTGTGAAAATAATTATATTTTATCATCAAAATAATTATATCTGACCAAAAAGTTTTGTTTTTGCCTCATTATCATTAATTTTTACTGTTTACAAAGTATGCCTGCTACTTGACTCGATCATGCATATTAAAATAATTGATTTATTTTTCTCATTACCAAAATACATAAATATCCTCCTTTTTGTTGAAACTGTTTATCCAGAGTTTTTATAATTTTAAAAATTTCCAACAGTTTACTCAGCACATGTATAAATTAAAACGTTTTATTACAAAAAATATATGGTTTAATTAAGTTAATTTGTCTGGCATACCTACCCAAACAGACCAACTGTTTGGTATTTATTTACTGATGGAATAGCAAAAGATTTATGTTTCTCCACGTTTTCGCCATTTTTATTTATTCATCTCATTCCGTTAAATTTGTATTCGTACTCTTAACGACACAGAGCGTTGCCTAGGCTATTAACTAGAGGCCGGGACACGGCAGCCTTTTTCCGCACCAAATCCGTGCCTACAGCGAAGGTTCTTGTCATGGCCGCTAGATGTCGCATCTCTGTTCTTTACTTGTATTCGCAATTTGAAATTCGTACTATTTGGCGACTGTTTATACTGCTCTTCATATCCTCATTCTATGGACTATTTGAACTTGAAATGACTGTTTGGTTAAAAATACATCATTGCTCCGTCTTTTTACGGTCTTTTTGTACGTTACAGAATATTACAATGCCCAATAAGTTTAGACTATGCATTTTATTAAATTTGTTGTACATGTAATACTAATTAGTACTGAAATAGGCACAAGTTAGCTCGTGTGTATTATAGTGAATAATATTTATTCAGTTGAAGCGTATTTACTAGAAGCAAAACGTTATAACTGCCATTTGAAATGGCGTGCTGCTGCGTACTGAACTGTACCTCCAATTCCTCAAAACCTGAACAAAATGTCATATTTCATTGTTTCCCAAAATGCCAAGAATTAAAAAATAGGTACAGTACACTTACTAGATATACCCTTACAGCACACTTGGTAGCAGCGACGTCACAGGTATGTCTTGGCGGCGGCGTTGCAGAGACGTCACGTTTGGGACGTCAAAAAAAGCGGACATTTGGATGTCTGTGCGATGTTAAGGTTATTTTTTCGACGTTATTAATATCCCGTTGTGACGTAATGGTGCTGTTAGGGTATAAACAGGCAAAAGTAAGAGTAACGTAAACATAATGTTATTTTTCTCTTTAACGCACTTCATATTTGGAATGAATAAAGTAACATTATTGTTAAGAACAAACACGCATTCGGGTAACTTCGGTTCGGCTATCATCGGGAAAGAACATTATAGCGAGCCCTAGCGACACTCTTGGAACTACATACATCAAAGGGTACACCTCTCGATTCTCGTTGTCCCGGACTTTAGTTAATAGCGTAGGCAACGCACAGAGCAACTTCGCGATCTCGCTGTTTACTCAAGGATTTGTCCGGTAATGTTTTTCTATTATTTAGGTTACGAAAATCAAAATAATAATACAACATCTCCGAAAGGCAAAGCGCCGAAACAAAACATTAACTTGTAAACAAACATGCGTTAAGTCATAGAGATACATATATTGCAACTCGGTGGTAGACTTCGAACTTTTGCTGCCGCTACCGTTGCTCGGCCGCCATCTTGTCGATATATCGAGATCGCGGTACCAGTGACCATGGCCGTTCGTGAGTTGATACGCTTCAACGTTGAGGAATGAATACATTTGCGCTTATACATCTATGACTACGATCGGTAAAGGTAAAATCTAAACAATCTGTTTTCGTGGTCAAATGTGTGAAGCAAACGTATTTTTCTGTCCATCCTTTATTTAAACCTTTTAAATATTAGTTAAAACTTATTAAAACGGCACCCATGGACTAATATAATTATAGAGAAACAATAACTAAACACAATCAGAAATATCTGGAAGGAAAAGGTACGCATTTCGAAGATTGTGCCTCAACTGATTTGCGTCAAAACAACCGCCAAGGTGTCTGAATTCGCGTGAAACATCGCTTTTAACGAAATTATGCTGAAATTCGCGGAAAACTCAAAATTACGCCAAGTTTCGTCGTATTTTGCGAATTTCGCGAGTCACCATTTTTAGTAGTCCTTACTGATTAGCAATGATATTCAAAAGTATTAGAAGTAACTGTTTATGAATGTGTTCATAAGAAACCCATATTTATTACACAACGGACAAGTGCACTCTGACTCAACTCGCTTTCGAGCGAGCGAAACGAAGCCACAAAAACCTAACTCTGATGCCACCTGTCGGAGGGATTTTGAACTCCGTCTGTATGTCAACGGCTGTTTTGAATTCAGCGGGCGGTTGCATCACTTTGTCGTGCCGCTAATCCAGTAAAATCACACAGTCAGTAGGTATGTCAATAAGAATGTAAATAAACATTTTAAAGCATATGGTATACAGAGAGATTGATTACATCTTATGTTCTTTCACTAATGTTGTTTTCAAATAATAAAATACACGGAACTACATGCAATGATTCGTTACCAACCATACAAACAATAATGTAACTATTATTGATGTTGACTAATATGCAGTAATGGCTAGTGATTTTTTTCAAAGGTTAAATCTTTAGTGCTCACTTTATTCCAAATGACCTATAGGTAGTTTTATATTTGGGCCAATACAGTTGCAGTCCTTGTACAACATGACTATCACCTTGAAGATGAGTTTTATCAACCATGGAAACAGCATCTTGACATTGGTGCCGTCAAACAGCTCTGTGTTGACTACCCCTGGGTGCACAGCATGCACCTGGACAGGGGCCTTGGCTGCACGGAGTCTCCGCTCCAAGGTGCGCGTGAACATCAGCTGAGCTAGTTTGGACTGCCCGTACGCCACGTTGCCCAGGTACCAGCTCCTGCACGTACACATCTCTTAACACTGTGGCCAAAGCGAGGCCGAGAACAAATCCAACAGCACTGCGTAGCAAGCAAGTGGCAGTCTCACGTCATGTTCAAGTCCTGGAAGTTGATGGTGCCACGTTCATGGGCACAAGACGAGATGTTCACGATCCTGCTGTTCACTCCTTTGCTGGCACTGGAGATGAGACGTGGCAGGAGAAGATGTGTCAGCAGGCAGTGCCCTAGGTAGTTCACTGCCAAGTGAGACTCAAAACCATCTTCCGTCAGCTCAAATGGCACAAACATGATTCCCGCTGGACAAAGAAACAGAACAAATGTTTTACAGTTGAATGTTACAAACAACAACCCGGTTAGATTTGCAACACGTGAAGATGGCTTCCAAAGAGATCTGCAGCTATTCTGATACTACTCCTTCTGCCAATTTATACGAACTAACTAATCAACTAGCTGCACAGTAACAACTTGGGAATACGTCTCCCACCTTAACTAAAAACAGTGATTGTTTCAGTTAACTCAAGTTCAAGAAATTTATTGTCCTAAAAAATTGTACAATGTAACATAGAATTATTATGATCAATTGCAATTCAAGTGAACATAAATTCATACTCTGAGGCATTATAATTTTCAAAAGTGAAAATTACAAGTATTTCTGAGAGACAATATATTGACAGAAGTGCAGCATATCTACAATTACTAATGTGACATACATTGGCACGAAGCCCATACTTAATTTTGTATTGTATGGTAATTTAATTTTTTTGTGTCATTTTAATTTGTAACCATTTAATTATGCCAAGGTAATTGTAAGGATTTATACTACGGGATCCAACATAGTAATTGCGGATTCCAGTAAAAAAATTAACATTGAAATTTCATCCAAAATTTTAATAAGCGAGTTTAAAAGTAGTAAATTTTACAGGTCAATTTTAAGCAAATTTTCTCAGTAACTTTTTCTTGTAATTTGCTTCATCTGGATTTTAAAAATTTCACTTAGAATCACCGAGTTGGCATCCTCTGGGATGTGATTCATCTGGCAGATCAGAGTTCAGGCGCTTGGAGGCACGAACAGGGACGTTTCGACATGCAGCTCGATCAGCAAGCCTTGTTGGTAGCTTCGTGGGTGGTAGTGCAAAGTGCTACTGAGTACTGGAAAGGTAGTGCTCTGTGGAACTATTTTGATAACTTGATGACGCAGCATGTCCCAAATTAAATTAAACAATGGATAATTTGTGGCAATTGTGTGGTAAAATATTGTTTAATTAACTAGGTTACATAATTTCATTTCATCAGAAATGTCAGTTGAAAATTTTTTTCAAATAAGTTGGATCCTGATATATCACTCCGCCGTATGGCTTCAACAGCACATTTTTGCCACAGAACAGGGAGTTTTGTTGTGTCATCCAGCGGGAGCAATCGTGTTGTGTATCAGTAGTACCAGGATGTAAGACAGCCGCCTGGATGAACATATTTTGAGTCAGAGAAGTGTGGAGAGCTAAGAGTGACGTAGTACAAGCAATGCGCCTTTCCCTGGCCTCTAGACGCAAGCCTGCAGTTTTAACGCCAATAACTCTCCTTTATGGGACATGCTGTGGTGACCCTATCATTTCATAATTCAGGGTGCAGAAAAATTACACGTCTTAAATGTAGGGGTGGTTTGGTGGTGCTAAAACAAGTATTTTGAAGACAGGAACCATGGGTCTCCAACTTAACGTTAAGTTGTTACACATATCCGAAGTTACGAGTCATGGATTGCCTACTTCAAGGCGCGCCTTTGTTTACATTTCAGCTAGTCCTGTGAGCCGTCAACACCTGTGCTTTCATGAAGCACAGTACCCACGCGCTGCTGCTGGCCACTGACCACGCTCCTCTCACTCTTCCCCCTTCCCTAGTCTAAGTCTAAACAGGTAGATCAGCTGGTGTGAGTTTGGATTAGGTCGGGTCACAATTTTTGTCTAACCCTTTCATAGTCTATTAGCATTGTTAGCAGCGCCGGACGTGACAGTTAGCTTACAGTTAGCCAACGTTTTGAAGTGGACAGTTATGTGATTAAATGGACGGTGTGTGAGTTAGTGGACAGTTTAATGTGGTTCATTTGGTTTAGTCTTTGTGCAACCTTGATTCATTGTTTTGAGTGCTTGTTTTTCATGTGTTTGTGTATCTAACGAAAATCAACCCAAATGCTACCATGGATAGGAACGGATACACTTTAGCTGAGCTGGCGGACATGCAGCAAGCGTATGGTGCACCTCGCGGCAATGTGGCGAAGGCACGTAGGATGTATCAACAACAATTCCCAAACAGAAGGCTTCCGAACAGATAAATGTTCACGAATAATGACCAGTGTTTGCGAGACACCGGATCATTTGTCGGGACACGACGTCGGAGCATCCAGACGAGTTCGTACTCCCGAATTTGACGAACAAGTACTTCATGAATTTGAAGAAATGCCGAAGATCTGCACAAGGAAAGGTGCTCATGAAATGGGAGTTGATTGACGCCTAGTTTGGAATGTTTTAGACGAAAACAGTCTGTATCCATATCGTCTTCAAAAAGTGCAGGAATTGCGTGCAAATGACTACCCTCTTTGGAGTCACTTTGCTAACTAGTTTTTAGGACAGAGAGCCCAAAATTCAAGATTTTCATCTCTGGTCTTGCTTACGGATGAGGCGTCATTCACTCAAGAGGGAGTTTTTAATCACAATAATAATAATTTGTGTGACTACGAAAATCCTCATGGTACGTGCACCCGTGGACACCAGGAACATTGTACTGTCAACTTGTGGGCGGGAATAGTGCACAATCTATTAATTGGGCCTTACATTTTCCCACCAAGGCTTAAGGGTGCAAACTACTTAATTTTTCTGCAAGAGAGGAGCTACCAGAACTTTTAGAAGTGCCGTTAAATGTGCATCGTGAAATGTGGTTTCAGCACGAGAGTTGTCCTGCCCAATTTTTATTGGCAGTGCGTGCTCATCTTACAGAAGAATTTGGTGACAGGTGGATCGGCAGATGTGGACCGGTGAGGTGGCCCCCACGTTCCCCTGACATAATGCCCCATGATTTTTTTTGTCTGGATTTATCAAACATTTTTTACGAGACCCCTGTTGAATACGAGGAAGATTTAGTAGCGGAAATCGTGAAAGCAGTACTCCAAATTAAAGACATGGCCAGTGTGTTCGAACATGTTCGCCAATCAATGTTACATCGATGTGAACATTGCCGGGATGTCGGTGGAAGAAACTGTGAACATTTATTGTAAACGTTTGCTTTTTTGTATTACAAACACCATCCCGAGTAAAACGTTTTTTGTTTTGTTTTTGTGCTTTTTTGATTTTTCTGCGTACTTTATGTTAATTCACATGTCAAAAATAGGCAAGAAAGCACAGGTATTGATGGCTCACAGCGCTGGCTCAGATTTAAACAAAGGCGCGTCTTGAAGTAGGCAATCCATGACGCATAACTTCGGACGTGTGTAACAACTTAACAGTAAGTCGGAGACCCATGTTTCCTATCTTATAGTACTTGTTTTAGTACCCACAAGCAACCCCTACATTTAAGACATGTAATTTTTTTGCACACTGTACAGTTGAGCTAAAGGTACACTGCGCGCCAGCTTAGATGGCGAGTGGCAGCTACTGAGTGAAGGGCACATTCAAGGAATTCAAGCAGCAGGGCGCTGCAGAAACACCTAGTAGCCTATAAATACTGGGATGAAATCGACCTACATAAATTTGCCATTCAACTTTTAAACTGTAGTAATATTATATGCAACACATTCCAGCTCGTTACCCGCCAACTTAGCCTACATAGTGCGTGCTGTATGCTGTACCTGTCCATACTTTTTTTTTCTTTTTTTTAATAGTAATATTCTGAACCAATACTATCAAGCCTAAAAAAAGGACTGAAAATTTGCCTAGTTTCATTATTTCCACCCACAAGAAAAATTAGCTTTACAGATTATTGAAGGACCTAAAAAACATGTAACATTTTTTTTTAAATATCTATCTTTAAGCAGACATCACTCATGTACATTGACTAGTTTTCTATTGAACTTGTACAGTATCTCAGCCAGAGCTCTGGACACTACTTTACGGCCTACCTTACCACTTTCCGCCAAACTATGTCCATCTTGTATATAACTACAATACATTATTGATGCTAGCTTACTTATAAAATCTTCTATGACAGTCAAGTTTGTTTTTAATTTTGTTTGTGAAGAAAACAATTATACGCTGTTCAGGATAAACTGAGCACTGTTTACAATTTTCTTTGAGCCATTACACCTCTATATTTACTATCTAGAATACGAAAACTTCCTTGTCACTTAAAACTAGTGTAAACATTTCACAACTCTCAAAACTTTACTTCTAAAGCCCCAATAATTTTTTTTTACCAATATAATTTTGGGAAGTGCTCACTTTAAAGTCAACTGCGTATAAATCAATTTCCTTCAGGAAAATTATGCATTATGTGACCATAAGGAACAGTTTGTCACATAAACAAAGTAACTGAACACAAACTAATTTACAATATGTATCCACTAATATCTCTAGTGAGCTTGGTGCTCATAGTTGGCATTGCCTTTCAACACAGCAGCCCAATCAATTTGTCGCTACTCCAGGTGTATTCTAAGTGCAAAGGCTGTTTCAGCTGGTCAGTTGCAACAGTGAAACGGATTGGGCCAACTCCTCTGGCCTCTTATTGCAAGCACACAAAGTGCATGCATGGTTGCCGAGGCAGGCACCAGTGGCGTACCTCACCTCAGCAAGCCAGGCTTGGCCAAGTGAACTGGGAAGCTCCAAGCATTAGTACTTAGCAAGACTGTAGTTGACCTCCAAGTTGGTAGGCAACTAATAAGAAGTACTTTGATCATTATAACTACTTTGTACTTTGATCATCCATTATCTGGCCATAAAATTGTAGGGTCAAGGCTGACAGTGTTATTCAGGTAAGTCACATATAGGAAAGCCACAGGCAACTTGAGAGCCCCGTGCAGGATGGAAGCAAAGAGGCAAGCGGTGAGTTAGCAAGAAACACCTTTAGTACCCGCATGCTGCAAGGCCACAATAGTACCAAATAACCACAGACGGACAAAACCCTTACACTGAAGCTCATCTGCTGAACTTCATTTCACATTTCCTAGTGTACATGTTAAGGCCATGCTCTCCTGTTTCTATTTTTTTAAAAGTTTAAACGAGAGCATATTCCAAAAATATGTTTGGCACTGTCATTTAAAACTGTGTTCTTCATATTGAAGAAATTAGCTGTTACAGCAAAAACCACTTTAAAAAACTGCTCTCATTTAAGCTTAAAAAATTAATACAGTAATCGCAAAAACAGTACTGTATAAACAGGTGAGGGTGTCCTTACAGCAGTTGTCAACCCTACAACATCATCTAAGGTCAGTTATTTGTAGTTACTGTACTGCAATACGACCAGCTATGAAACTATGCACTAGTTGCTGCTTGTTTTCATATACATAGTATACCTCAGCAAAAAACCAAATTTTACCATATACACTTGTCTCCACAGAACATGTGGGTGTAACTCAGGAGGGAATATACATAAATTAAAACAGATACTGATAGCTATATGGACTTATAAAAAGAAAATGTTCATGCCTGATATGAGGTACACAATTCTAAATTCTCCTCACCATTGTTTATAAGAATATTTATCTTGGGACATCTTTCAAGGACCTCCTTGGCAAACTGGCGGACAGACGAGAGTGAAGCCATGTCCACAGGAAGACATTCAGCACTGCCACGCAACAACACACCATCTTCCTTCAGTTTCTGTATGGCATCTTTACCTTGTTTGACATTTCTACAGCCTGAAACACGTGAAGTCTTCGGTAGGTATTCCCAAATATTAAAATAAAGCTTAGGTGCAGCTTAAATCTCGTCTAGTTCTTATCAGTATTCCTAAACATTATACTATAATCCAAACCATTAGTTAAGATGCACCCAGGCCCTTGATTGTAGCTTGGATGTAGTTGATTTATCCTAGACTCAAACACACACACACACATGTAGCAGTGTATTTTACTGTTTGCTTGCAAATATAATGTTTAATAAAAAGGGATAAAACAAACACAGATTAACTGTACAGAAAATAACCCTTACAACAACAAAAATGCCAAATAAATAATCCATACATATTTCAGAAACTTACATAATTTAAAATCTAAATCAAGAAATATGTGATTTTTGTTGACATTATCTTATACGTACAATATAAATTTTAGAGCCTTAACATATGACTAAACTGGGAGCTCAGACAGCAAGGCATCAGGTGCTCAACTACTTTCTTTGGGTTCAAAATCCAGATCTTAAAGAAAAAAATTTTTTTTCTCTACTTTCTTCAAATTATGTAGCACATAAGTGGTTAGAGTTAATTAATGTTACTTTCAGGAAAGATCTTTTTCTTAGCATTAAAATACAAATTCTGACACTATTTCCAACTATTGTTGAAGAATATAATTTGCTTCTCTGCTAATTGCTATGTGTCTTTAAGAAGTCACGGAATATTACACTAAACACAGACAGAATTTTTTCCATTAACAAGGAAAAAAATTGTGCATAAGGACAATAAATAAATTATGTAAGCCTAAAAAATATGAAAATGTAATTACATATTTGGTGGTTTTTATTTTAAAATAGCTTATCAGATACTATATGACAATTTTCAATCCCCTTGAGAAGACTACTCAATTGTTTTCAAAATTTTTTTGTGCAAAATTCTGTGAATTATTTTTCTGGAATAATTTTTTACTATATCTATTAGGGTAATACAAAACAATAGTAGTGATGTAACACATAGCTTTACATGTTTGCATGGAAATTATAATTATTGTGAACTCTGTTCAATAAATAAAAATTTAAGCCTCCCGATGCCTCCTTTCATCCATACTGTCCTTATTCTGTATTCCATCATGTAAATTTTTTTTTTAATTACTACAAATTGATTATACACATTTGAGACCATGATTGAATGGAATTTGAAAAACAACATGAGTGCTGTAGTGTTTTACAAGCTCCGAAAGAGAAACAAAACCTGTTCAAGTTAATTTCTATAAAATGAACTACAGTAGTTCTAGTTCCTTTACAATTCCTTTTTACAAGTGGTACGAAAGAAATGTAGCGTGTACATTTTCACTTGAAATCCATATAGAAAAGTGCATCTCGTAACAAAACATTTCCTTTGTTAAATTTTAACAACCAAAGAATGTCTTAAACCTAACGAATTTATTTTATCATCCAGTGTGCTTCATCTCTGATTATTCAAAAATGTTTACCCATGAGACTGTGTGAACAATATGCATAAACACATTTATGAACATTTGTTAGCCTTTAAGGTGATATAAGACAAATGTCAAACCTGTAATTATACCGCAAATTCTGTTTACCTTGTGCTATAGTACCAGTACTGCGATTCAGCTGTAAAGTATAACTACGTTGCAATCAGTCATGCAATTCTTTTTTAATTCATTATTTACCATACTGATTGAGACTTAAATTATACATTGCCAACTCAATTGCCATGTCTGTGACGTAGTGCAAAGCAAGTATAATTTGCTGTGTAATCAAAGATTTAACAGGTTTTTTTTTTCTGAAAATTTCAAAAAAGAGAAAAACTAAATTTTATATGGTGATAGAAACCGGGCCTAAGGCCTAGCTAAGCAGGTATATAGTGTTGCGAGCTGCGACTGTCTGGCTGGGCGGTGTAGTACGATACTGTGGTGGCGGAGCTAGGACACCCCCTTCCCACTCACTCCTCGGCGCCGTGGCTGTCGGGCAGGGCGGCGAAATACAATACAGTGGCGGCAGCGCTAAAAGGCCTCCTCGGGTGCCGCATGGATTGTATTACTCCATGATAACCACCTGCGCCCA
>PNEQ01089196.1:14587-26305 GCA_003012365.1 Medauroidea extradentata | reverse complement strand
CGTATCATATCGTATCGTAAACTAACCTAACCTAAGGTATTGTATCATATCGTTTCGAAACCTTACCTAACCTATCGTATCGTAACATAACCTAATGTATCGTATTGTTCGTAAACCAACCTAACGTATCGTATCGTATCATAAACTAACCTAAACAAAACTAACCTAACCTAACCTTACCTAACCTAACCTAACCTAACCTAAGCTAACCTAACCTAACCTAAATTAACCTAAATTAACCTAAATTAATCTAACCTAACCTAACCTAACCTATCGTATCGTATCGTAAGGTATCGTAGCATAACCTAACTTAACCTTACCTAACCTAACCTAAATTAAACTAAATTCACCTAACCAAACCTAACCTAACCTATCGTATCGTATCGTAAGGTATCGTAACATAACCTAACCTAACCTTACCTAACCTAACCTAAATTAAACTAAATTCACCTAACCAAACCTAACCTAACCTAACATAACATAACCTAAATTAACCTAAATTAACCTTACCTAACCTAACCTAATCTAACCTAACCTAACATAACCTAACCTAACCTATCCTAACCTAACATATCGTGTCGTATCGTATCGTATCGTATCATAAACTAACCTAACCAAAACTAACCTAAACAATACTAACCTAACCTAACCTAACCTATCCTAACTTAACCTAACCTAACCTAAATTAACCTAAATTAACCTAACATAACCTAACATAACCTAACCTAACCTAAATTAACCTAATTTAACCTAAATTTAACTAACCTAACCTAACCTAACCTATCCTAATCTAACCTATCCTATATTAACCTAACCTAAATTAACCTAAATTTACATAAATTTACCTAACCTAACCTAACCTAACCTATCCTAACCAAACTTATCGTATCGTCTTGTATCGTATCGTATCGTATCGTTTCGTTTCGTATCGTTTGGTATCGTATCGTATCGTAACCTAACATTACCTAACCTAACCTATCCTGACATATCGTAACGTATGGTATCGTAACGTTTCGTATCGTATCGTATCGTTTCGTATTGTATCGTATCGTATCGGATCGTAACCTAACTTAACCTAACCTAAACTAACCAAACTAAATTAACCTAACCTAACCTTACCTAACGTAACCTAAATTATCTAACGTATCCTAACCTAACCTAATCTTTCGTATCGTAACGTATCGTTTTGTATCGTATCGTATCGTAACCTAACTTAACCTAACCTAACCTAACCAAACTAAATTAACCTAACCTAACCTAACCTAACCTAAATTAACATAACCTTAACCTAACCTAACGTAACCTAAATAAACTTTACCTAACCTAACCTACCCTATCATATCGTATCGTACCGTTTCGTATCATATCGTATCATATCGTATAGTTTAGTAACCAAACCTAACCTACCTAATTTAACCTAAATTAACCTAACCTAATCTAACCTAGCCTAACCTAACCTAACCTAACCTTACCTAACCTAACCTAACCTAACCTAACCTATCGTATCGTATTGTATCGTATCGTAACGTATCGTATCGTATCGCATCGTATCGTTTTGTTTCGATTCGTTTTTTTTCGTATCGTATCGTATCGTATCGTATCCTAACCTACCCTAACCAAAATTAACCTAAATTAACCTAACTCTACCTCACCTAACCTATCATATCGTATCGTATCGTATCTTTTCGTATCGTATCGTATCGTATCGTAACCTAACCTCACCCAACCTAACCTAACCTAACCTAACCTAACCTAATCTAACCTAACCTAACCTAACATAACATAACCTAACCTAAACCAACCTAACCTAACCTAACATATTGTATCGTACCATATCGTATCGTTTCGTATCGTAACGTAACCTAACCTAACCTAATTTAACCTAAATTAACCTAAACTAACCTAACCTAACGTAACCTAACCTAAACTAACCTATCCTAACCTAACCTAACCTAAATTAACCTAAATTCACCTAACATAACCTAACCTAACATAACCTAACCTAACCTTAACTAACCTATTCTATCGTTTTGTATCGTTTCGAACCTAACCTAACATAAAGTATCGTATCCTATCGTAACCTAACATAACCTAACCTAACGTATCGCACAGTAACCTAACCTAACCTAACCTAACGTAAGCTAACGTATCGTTTCGTACCGTATCGAAACATAACCTAACCTAACCTAACATATTGTATCGAATCGTATAGTAACGAACCCAAAATAACGTATTGTATCGTATCGTAATGTAACCTTACCTACATTTACCTAACCTAACTAAACCTAACCTAACCTTACCTAACCTAACTTTACCTAACCTTACCTAACCTAACCTAATGTATCATATCGTAACCTAACTTAACTTAACCTAACATATCCTAACCTAACCTAACGTATCGTATAGTATCGTATCGCACTGTAACCTAACCTAACGTAACCTAACGTATCATATCGTATCGTAACCTAACCTAACCTAAGGTATTGTATCATATCGTTTCGAAACCTAACCTAACCTATCGTATCGTAACATAACCTTATGTATCGTATTGTTCGTAAACCAACCTAACGTATCGTATCGTATCATAAACTAACCTAAACAAAACTAACCTAAACTTACCTAACCTTACCTAACCTAACCTAACCTAACCTAAGCTAACCTAACCAAACCTAAATTAACCTAAATTAACCTAAATTAATCTAACCTAACCTAACCTAACCTATCGTATCTTATCGTATTGTATCGTAACATAACCTAACCTAAACTTACCTAACCTAACCTAAATTAAACTAAATTCACCTAACCAAACCTAACCTAACCTAACATAACATAACCTAAATTAACCTAAATTAACCTTGCCTACCCTAACCTAATCTAACCTAACCTAACATAACCTAACCTAACCTATCCTAACCTAACATATCGTGTCGTATCGTATCATAAACTACCCTAACCAAAACTAACCTAAACAATACTAACTTAACCTAACCTAACCTAACCTAACCTAACCTAACCTATCCTAACTTAACCTAACCTAACCTAAATTAACCTAAATTAACCTAACATAACCTAACCTAACCTAAATTAACCTAATTTAACCTAAATTTAACTAACCTAACCTAACCTATCCTAATCTAACCTATCCTATATTAACCTAACATAAATTAACCTAAATTTACATAAATTTACCTAACCTTACCTAACCTATCCTAACCAAACTTATCGTATCGTCTTGTATCGTATCGTTTCGTTTCGTATCGTTTGGTATCGTATCGTATCGTAACCTAACATTACCTAACCTAACCTATCCTGACATATCGTAACGTATGGTATCGTAACGTTTCGTATTGTATCGTATCGTATCGTTTCGTATTGTATCGTATCGTATCGTATCGTAACCTAACTTAACCTAACCTAAACTAACCAAACTAAATTAACCTAACCTTACCTAACGTAACCTAAATTAATCTAATCTATCCTAACCTAACCTAATCTATCGTATCGTAACGTATCGTTTTGTATCGTATTGTATCGTATCGTAACCTAACTTAACCTAACCTAACCTAACTAAACTAAATTAACCTAACCTAACCTAAATTAAATTAACATAACCTAACCTAACCTAACCTAACCTAAATAAACTTAACCTAACCTAACCTAACCTATCGTATCGTATCGTATCGTATCGTATCATATCGTATCGTTTAGTAACCAAACCTAACCTACCTAATTTAACCTAAATTATCCTAATCTAACCTAACCTAACCTAACCTAACCTTACCTAACCTAACCTAACCTAACCTACCCTAACCTAACCTAACCTAACCTAACCTAACTTATCGTATCTTATTGTATTGTACCGTAACGTATCGTATCGTATCGTATCGCATCGTGTCGTTTTGTTTCGTTCGTATCGTTTCGTATCATATCGTATCGTATCCTAACCTACCCTAACCTCAATTAACCTAAATTAACCTAACTCTACCTAACCTAACCTATCATATCGTATCGTATCGTATCTTTTCGTATCGTTTCGATTCGTTTCGAATCGTATCGTATCGTAACCTAACCTCACCCAACCTTACCTAACATAACCTAACCTAACATAACCTAATCTAACCTAACGTAACCTAACCTAAACTAACCTAACCTAACATATTGTATCGTACCGTAGCGTATCGTTTCGTATCGTATCGTAACCTAACCTGACCTAACCTAATTTAACCTAAATTACCTAAACTAAACTAACCTGACCTAACCTAACCTAACCTATCCTAACTTAACCTAACCAAACCCCAAATTAACCTAAATTAACCTAACCTAACCTAACCTAACCAAATTAACCTAAATTAACATAACCTAACCTAACCTAACCTAACCTAAACTAAATTAACCTAAATTAATCTAAATTAACCTAACCTAACATAACCTAACCTAAATTAACCTAAATTATACTAACCTAACCTAACCTAAACTAACCTAATCTAACCTAACCTAACCTATCCTAACCTATCATGTCGTATCGTACCGTTTTGTATTGTATCGTATCGTATCGTAACCTAAGATAACCTAACATAACCTAACCTAACCTATCCTAACCTAACCTAACCCAAATTAACCTAAATTAACCTAACCTAACCTAACCTAACCTATCCTAACAAAACCCATCGTATCGTATAGTATCGTTCGTATCGTATCGTTTCGTTTCGTATCTTTTCGTTTCGTATCGTATCGTAACCTAACATAACCTAACTTAACATAACCTTACCTAACCTATCCTAAACTAAATTAACCTAAATTAAACTAAATTAACCGAAATTTACCTAACCTAACCTAACCCAACCTAACCTAACCTAACCTAACCAAACCTAACCTATCCTAACCTAACCTATCGTATTGTATCGTATTGTATCGTAACCTAACCTAACATTACCTAACCAAAATTAACTAAATTAACCCTACCTAACCTAACCTAACGTAACCTAAATTAACCTAAATAAACCTAACCTAATTTAACATAACCTAACCTAACCTAATCTAACCTAACCTAACCTATCCTATCCTAACCTATCGTATCGTATCATATCATTTCGTATCTTATCGTATCGTTTCGTATCGTATCGTATCGTAACCTAACCTAACCTAGCCTATCCTAACCTAACCTATCCTAAATTAACCTAACCTAAATTAACCTAAATTTACCTAAATTTACCTAACCTAACCTAACCTAACCAAACTTATCGTATCGTCTTGTATCGTATCGTATTGTATCGTTTCGTTTCGTATCGTTTGGTATCGTATCGTATCGTATCGTAACCTAACATAACCTAACCTAACCTATCCTGACATATCGTATCATATAGTATCGTATCGTTTCGTATCGTATCGTATCGATTCGTATCGTATCGTTTCGTATTGTATCGTATCGTATCGTATCGTAACCTAACCTCTACCTAACCTAACCAAACTAAATTAACCTAACCTAACCTTACCTAACGTAACCTAAATTAATCTAACCTATCCTAACCAAACCTAATCTATCGTATCGTATCGTATCGTTTTGTATCGTATTGTATCGTATCGTAACCTAACTTAACCTAACCTAACCTAACCAAACTAAATTATCCTAACCTAACCTAACCTAAATTAACATAACCTAACCTAACCTAACCTAAATAAACTTAACCTAACCTAACCTAACCTATCGTATCGTATCGTACCGTTTCATATCATATCCTATCATATCGTATCGTTTAGTAACCAAACCTTACCTACCTTATTTAACCTAAATTAACCTAACATAACCTAACCTAACCTAACCTAACCTTACCTAACCTAACCTAACCTAACCTAACTTATCGTATCGTATTGTATCGTATCGTAACGTATCGTATCGTATCGTATCGCATCGTATCGTTTTGTTTCGATTCGTATCTTTTCGTATTGTATCGTATCGTATCCTAACCTACCCTAACCTAAATTAACCTAAATTAACCTAACTCTACCTAACCTAACCTATCATATCGTATCGTATCGTATCTTTTCGTATCGTTTCGATTCGTTTCGTATCGTATCGTATCGTATCGTAACCTAACCTCACCCAACCTAACCTAACCTAACCTAACATAACCTAATCTAACCTAACCTAACCAAACCTAACATAACCTAACCTAAACAAACCTAACCTAACCTAACATATTGTATCGTACCATATCGTATCGTTTCGTATCGTATCGTAACCTAACCTAACCTAACCTAATTTAACCTAAATTAACCTAAACAAACCTAACCTATCCTAACCTAACGTAACCTAACCTAAACTAACCTATCCTAACCTAACCTAAATTAACCTAAATTCACCTAACATAACCTAACCTAACATAACCTAACCTAAACTAACCTAACCTATCGGTTTGTATCGTTTCGAACCTAACCTAACCTAACATAAAGTATCGTATCCTATCGTAACCTAACATAACCTAACCTAACGTATCGCACAGTAACCTTACCTAACCTAACCTAACGTATCGTATCGTACCGTTTCGAAACATAACCTAACCTAACCTAACATATTGTATCGAATCGTATCGTAACAAACCCAAAATAACGTATTGTATCGTATCGTATCGTATCGTAATGTAACCTAACCTACATTTACCTAACCAAACTAAACCTAACCTAACCTTACCTAACCTAACTTTACCTAACCTTACCTAACCTAACCTAATGTATCATATCGTAACCTAACTTAACTTAACCTAACATATCCTAACCTAACCTAACGTATCGTATTGTATCGTATCGCACTGTAACCTAACCTAACGTAACCTAACGTATCATATCGTATCGTAACCTAACCTAACCTAAGGTATTGTATCATATCGTTTCGAAACCTAACCTAACCTATCGTATCGTAACATAACCTAATGTATCGTATTGTTCGTAAACCAACCTAACGTATCGTATCGTATCATAAACTAACCTAACCAAAACTAACCTAAACAATACTAACCTAACCTAACCTAAGCTAACCTAACCTAACCTAAATTAACCTAAATTAACCTAAATTAACCTAAATTAACCTAAATTAATCTAACCTAACCTAAATTAACCTCAATTAACCTAAATTTACCTAACCTAACCTAACCTAACCTAACCTATCCTAACCTAACCTATCGTGTCGTATCGTATCGTTTCGTATCGTATCGTATCGTTTCGTATCGTATCGTATCGTTTCGTATCGTATCGTAACCTAACCTAACCTAAGCTAACCTATCCTAACTTAACCTAACCTAACCTAACCCCAAATTAACCTAAATTAACCTAACCTAACCTAACGTAACCTAAATTAACCTAAATAAACCAAACCTAACTTAACATAACCTAACCTTACCTAATCCTACCTAACCTAACCTATCCTAACCTAACCTATCGTATCGTATCATATCATTTCGTGTGGTATCGTATCGTTTCGTAACGTATCGTAACCTAACCTAACCTAACATATCCTAATCTAACCTATCCTATATTAACCTAACCTAAATTAACCTAAATTTACATAAATTTACCTAACCTAACCTAACCTAACCTATCCTAACCAAACTTATCGTATCGTCTTGTATCGTATCGTATCGTATCGTTTCGTTTCGTATCGTTTGGTATCGTATCGTATCGTATCGTAACCTAACATAACCTAACCTAACCTATCCTGACATATCGTATTGTATGGTATCGTATCGTTTCGTATTGTATCGTATCGTATCGTATCGTAACCTAACTTAACCTAACCTAAACTAACCAAACTAAATTAACCTAACCTTACCTAACATAACCTAAATTAATCTAACCTATCCTAACCTAACCTAATCTATCGTATCGTACCGTATCGTTTTGTATCGTATCGTATCGTATCGTTTTGTATCGTATCGTATCGTAACCTAACTTAACCTAACCTAACCTAACCAAACTAAATTAACCTAACCTAACCTAAATTAAATTAACATAACCTAACCTAACCTAACCTAAATAAACTTAACCTAACCTAACCTAACCTATCGTATCGTATCGTATCGTTTCGTATCGTATCGTATCATATTGTATCGTATCATATCGTATCGTTTAGTAACCAAACCTAACCTACCTAATTGAACCTAAATTAACCTAATCTAACCTAACCTAACCTAACGTAACCTAACCTTACCTAACCTAACCTAACCTAACCTACCCTAACCTAACCTAACCTAACCTAACTTATCATATCGTATTGTATCGTATCGTAACGTATCGTATCGTATCGTATCGCATCGTATCGTTTTGTTTCGATTCGTATCGTTTCGTATCGTATCGTATCGTATCCTAACCTACCCTAACCTAAATTAACCTAAATTACCCTAACTCTACCTAACCTAACCTATCATATCGTATCTTATCGTATCTTTTCGTATCGTTTCGATTTATTTCGTATCGTATCGTATCGTAACCTAACCTCATCCAACCTAACCTAACATAACCTAACCTAACATAACCTAATCTAACCTAACCTAACCTAACCTAACATAACCTAACCTAAACTAACCTAACCTAACCTTACATATTGTATCGTACCGTATCGTATCGTTTCGTATCGTATCGTAACCTAACCTAACATAACCTCATTTAACCTAAATTACCTAAACTAACCTTACCTAACCTAACCTAACGTAACCTAACCTAAACTAACCTATCCTAACCTAACGTAACCTAAATTAACCTAAATTCACCTAACATAACCTAACCTAACATAACCGAACCTAACCTAACCAAACCTAACCTAACCTAACCTAACATCACCTAACCTAGTCTTTTTAAGGAAGTAAGGCAAATCACACAGGTGTTTTTTAAATAGTTGTGGTAGATACCAGAGTTGTGTTATAGTGTGCCATAAATCTAGCCATGTGTACAATAAACTTACAAAGTGCACCATAACTATGATTCATGTGTGCCATAATTATGGTATATTGTACCATAACTATAGTACATTTGTGACATAACTAGAGTGCATTGTACCATATCTATGGTACATTTATGCCATAACTATGGTACACTGAACAATATTTTTCTGAGTGTACCATAATTATAGTACTTTTTGCCTTATATTTGTTAAGGATACAAAATAATTAATTAATCCTTACATATGTTGCTTTAACCACAATTATCCTAAATAGTAACATAGATCCACTTATTATACCACAATTGTAGTACATTTTTAAAAAATGTTAGCATACTAGAACTCTGGTAAGGATTCCAGAAAATTACCGAAACTACTTAATGACTTAACGAATGTCCACTATCCTAATAATTTAAGCTTACATTTTGTGTACGGTTGCCATCCTAATAAATAATGCTTATTATTAATGAATGGCAGAATTTCTGCCTAGAACCACTTTTTTTGGCGTATAGCTGAAGGAACTTTTCATTGGAATCTTTGCTAGTTTACTCAATTCGTTGCCTTATCTTCAAAATAGAGTGGTAGATTCATAATTAAACATAACCAAATTTGTTCAACAATTTTGTCGCCCAATTCAAGTTGAAAGAAAACAGAAGGTACTCTTTGGGTTTTACAGGCAACGGGCGGATTAATCATTATGCCAAAACATCTGTGATGTATTCTTAAAATGCAGAACTTACTTTCCAAAGGGAAACCAGTTGAGGAAGAGTTAGGGCCATCTTGTCTGTTCCAAATACCGGTACTTCATAAGTTAGAGTGACATCACAATGACGCACTGCTTTCCCCATGTTTATGGCAACGTGCAATTCATTTCTGGTTACAAACCACCATCTTGTTCATATATAACTGCCAATGCCTTTGTAATCTATCCCTTCCAATTCTTAGATGCATGTCTGTTTATCTTCAACAAAGACAACCAGAAACAAAATTCGAGAACAAGGATGCCAATAAATCCACACTGCAACAGTTTATACTCACGAAGCTATTGCCTCTTATGTCATTTGTTCCTCACAATGTACCTTTTTGAAGTTCTCAACGAACATCCATTCGAGATGCTGAATCAAAAAAATAATCACCGAAATGAGCTACAAATCCTACACACGAAAGTGCACCCTCGGTACCGAACCAACAGTACACACACATGCTCAGAACGCACTGGAAAGTACAGAAGCGAAAATGCACGTCACGGTTACTCGAAAATATATTCATTTGAAAATCAGGAACGAATCAGGCCCAGAGGACCAAACATGTTGCATGGAAAATTGACTGTATAAATGTTGGATGCAACATCAACAACGAACAATACCACGGTTAAAAGTGAGCCACGCTACCGTCACAACCACTTACCGCTATCTTAGTTGCATGACTGACTTCCAGGCTGAAACACTAGCGCTACCAACCCCAGGTTCAGAAGGGCTGCCAACTACCCGGCAGCAGAGGTGGTAGATTTAAAGCCCGCGTTTAAATACAGGAATAACATACTTCAAATTATACAGTAATGTCTATGCCGAAAAACTATCATGTCAGTAAATATATTCACAAAATTTACAAGTTCAAACGTAGTATGTTATGTGTCAAAAAAAACTTATTTTAACTAACTGAAAAATTTCCTTAAGCATGCACAATTTAAGTTACATAAGCAAAAATTAAGTCGCATGTCCAGAGAAGATAGAATTTTCCCGTCATTTGTTAGTCATGGAAAGGTTCGAATTGCTTTGAAAATAACATTTAGCAGGCCATTTTTAAGTGCTTCCTTTATTACAAATCGCCTATAATAAAGTAATCCTCTAATTGCAACTGTAACATAAATGTACATGAGCTTTTGTTTCGACTTGTCATAAAAAATTCATGAATTAAGGTACAGGAAAAGAAGTGTCCATAGCTTGTATTATAGCATTCGTCATTAGTGATTGCAAAAAACGGGGTAAACAAAATCAAGGCTAGTTTGACTGGTAATTAAACACATATTTTTATATTTATTTATTTTTTTAATTTTATTTCGCCTTCCTTAGATTTCCAAATTGAGTACAGGTCTCATAGATTTTGAATCTAGTTTATTTATTAGCACTGCCCAAACTCACTTGGTCTCCAAAAAAAAAACGGAATGAAAATTAGACTTGTTATATTTTTCTACAGCCAAACACAGTTCCGTTTGTATCGTTTGTAGTTTTATTTACAGTGTCAAGCCTATGTTTCCGCTTCTTCAGGTAATAAAGATTGACTGCGATCACTATCATGCCAACAGTATAAAAAATTTCCTACCAGAAATATGAGCAAAAACAACTAGACTCTGGTTCTGAACAGTAGAGGTTATATGTTGCTGTACTTAAAATGGAAAACATGATCATTAATTAAAATGAATTTAATTAATTTAGCAAGGACCACGGTTATTGTTACCAACTTAACAATCACTCAACACGTTCCTTTCAGAAAATAAAACCTAAGTTTTTAGTGGCGATTTGTAATGCCTTGGCGGCATAATTAGTCGCATGTTATATAGGGCAGGTGGAATTACAATCTTTCTTTTGTGGCACCTAAATTACCACGTGTAATATTATAATATTTGGAAAATAAAAATTACTAAAATGTGTATGCATTGTAACATTATAATAATGTATTATAGTTAAGCTAGTTTTTTGATATTGACAAACCGAGCACCAAGCATGCTTTGTGCACTGTTTTATAAAGCGTTGATGTTCCCGGTGTGAGTAAAGTTAAATGTTCTGAGTGTG
>PNEQ01089196.1:0-14487 GCA_003012365.1 Medauroidea extradentata | reverse complement strand
TTCAATGGTTAAAGAAAGCGAACACTTGTATACCCATGAAGATCCATTCAAAGACAAACAAGATATATTATGTTTAAGTTGTGAGCTGAAGGATTTACGGGTAGTCAAGTTGAGAATACTAGACTATGATAAGGAGCAATCGTAATCTGTAAATAACTTACAATTACCATGTCTTCAGATTTCCATGATATTTTCATTCCTATGTGTTCACAAGAACTCATTCCACGCAAAGTACTAAATCGTACGAAATCATGAATAACACAAGGATCTCAGGACTTCAAGAACATTCTGTTAATATGTAGAATTGGTAAATGAGGAAATGAAAAGGTTTTTGTAAACCAATGAATTTTTAGGGATCTCATAATCTTTTTTAACTTTATAACATTGGATATTTTTTATTGAGAAGCAAAAGAGCCAATCAGAGCAAAAAAAATTGTTTCTGTTGGGTATACGTATAATCAGAGATGGTTAGCCGTAGAAAATAAGTCCTAACCATTCTCTGCACTGATCATGGATTATGATGTTGAGTATCAGCAATTTTCAATACTTATATCTTGGAAGCAAAAACTGGTTCTTTATTCAGCACAAATAGCGAAAACTTGCTAGGATATGAGCTGCCGATGCTACAACCCCATTTCTGCGCTGACCACTCCACCCTTTATTTCCTGTCTGATAAGAACACCAAATCTAATCAGACCTGACCAGACCTAAGCTAATCCTGACCTTACATGACCTAAACCTTACCTAACCTAACCTAACCTACCCTAACCTAACCTAACCTAGCCTAGCCTAGCTTAGCCTAGCCTAGCCTAACCTAACCTAACCGAAACTAACCTAAACAAAACTAACATAACCTAACCTAACCTTACCTAATCTAACCTAACCTAACCTAACCTAACACCATCAATCCTAACCTAACCTAACCTAACATAACCTAACCTAACCAAACTTAACCTAACCTAACCTAACCTAAATTAACCTAAATTGACCTAAATTAACCTTAATTAATCAAACCTAACCTAACCTAACCTAACCTATCCTAACTTAACCTATCGTATCGTACCGTAACATAACCTAACCTAACCTAACCTAACCTAACACCATCTATCCTAACCTAACCTAACCTAACATAACCTAACCTAACCAAACTTAACCTAACCTAACCTAACCTAAATTAACCTAAATTGACCTAAATTAACCTTAATTAATCAAACCTAACCTAACCTAACCTAACCTATCCTAACTTAACCTATCGTATCGTACCGTAACATAACCTAACCTAACCTAACCTAACCTAACGTAACCTAAGTTAACCTAAATTAACCTAACCTAACCTAACCTAACCTAACCTAATCTAACCTAACCTAACCTAACCTATCCTAACCTAACCTATCATATCGTATCGTATCGTTTCGTACCGTAACATTTCGTATCGTATCGTATCGTAACCTAACCTAACCTAACCTATCCTAACCAAACCTAACATATCCTAACTTAACCTAACCTAACCTAAATTAATCTAAATTAACCTAACCTAACCTAACATAACCTAAATTAACCTAAATTAACCAAAAATTTACCTAAATTTACCTAACCTAACATAACCTAACCTATCCTAACAAAACCTATCATATCGTATCGTATCGATTCGTTTCGTTTCGTATCGTTTCGTTTCGTATCGTAACCTAACCTTACCTAACCTTACCTTACCTAACCTATCCTAACATATCGTATTGTATCGTATCGTATCGTTTCGTATCATATCTTATCGTATCGATTCGTATCGTATCGTTTTGGAATTGTATCGTATCGTAACCTAACCTAACAAAACCTTACCTAACCTAAACTAAATTAACCTAAATTATCCTAACCTAACCTAACCTAACCTATCCTAACCTAACCTAACCAAAATTAACATAAATTAACCTAACATAACCTAACCTAACCTAACCAAATCTAACCTAACCTACCTTAACCTAAATTAGCCTAACCTAACCTAACATAACCTAACCTAACCTAACCTATCGTATCGTATCGTATTGTATCGTATTGTTTTGTATCGTATCGTATCGTATCGTATCGTATCGTAACCTAACCTAACCTAACCTAACCAAATTTAACCTAAATTAACATAACCTAACCTAACCTAACCTAACTTAACTTAACCTAACCTAACCTAACCTAACCTATCCTAACCTAACCTATCGTATCGTATCGTATCGGAACCTAACCTAACCTAACTTAACCTAACCTAACCTAAATTAAACTAACATAACCTAACCTAACCTAACCTTAACTAACATATCCTAACATATTGTATTGTATAGTATAGTATCGTTTCGTATCGTATCATATCGATTCGTATCGTATCGTTTCGTATTGTATCGTATCGTATCGTAAGCTAACGTAACCTAACCTAAATTAACCTAAATTAACCTAACCTAACCTAACCTAGCATAATCTAAACTAAATTAACCTAAATTAACCTAAATTAACCAAACCTAACCTTACCTAATCTATCCTATCCTAACCTTCCCCTAAATTAACCTAACCTAACCAAACCTAAATTAACCTAACCTAACCTTACCTTACCTAACCTATCGTATCGTATTTTTTTGTATCGTATTGTATCGTATCGTATCGTATCGTAACCTAACCTAACATAATTTAACCTAAATTAACCTAACATATCCTAACCTAACCTAACCTTACCTAACCTAACCTTACCTAACCAAACCTAACCTAACCTATCGTATCGTATCGTAGCGTTTTGTATCGTATCATTTCGTATCATATCGTTTCGTATCGTATTGTATCGTAACCTAACATATCCTAACCTAACCTAACCTAACGTATCCTAACCTAACATAACTTAACCTAACCTAAATTAACCAAAATAAAACTAACCTAACATAACCTAACCTAACCGAACCGAACCTTAACTAACCTAACCTAACATAAATAACCTATCGTATTTTATCGTATCGTATCGTTTCGTATCGTACCTTTTCGTATCGTATCGTATTGTATCGTATCGTATCGTTTCGTATCGAATCGTAACCTAACCTAAACTAACCTAACCTAACCTTACCTATCCTTAACTAACATAACCTAAACTAACCTAAATTAACATAAATTAAACAGACCTAATCTAACCTAACCTAATCTAACCTAACCTAACCTAAATTAACATAAATTAACCTAACCTAACCTATCGTATCGTATCGTATCGTATCGTTTCGTATCGTTTCGTATTGTATTGTATCGTATCGTAACCTAACCTAACCTAAGCTAACCTATCTTAACATAACCTAACCTTAACTAACCTATCCTAACCTTACCTATCGTATTGTATCGTATCGTATCGTTTCGTATCGTATCGAATCGTAACCAAACCTTACCCAACCTAACCTAATTTAACCTAATTTAACCTAAATTACCTAACCTAATGTAACCTAAATTAACCTAAATTAACATAACCTAACCTAACCTAATCTAACCTAACCTAACCTATCCTAACCTAACCTATCGTATCGTATCGTATCATTTCGTATCATATCGTATCGTAACCTGACCTAACCTAACCTAACGTATCCTAACATAACCTAACCTATCCTAACTTAACCTAACCTAACCTAAATTACCCTAAATTTACCTAAACTAACCTAACCGAACCTAAATTAATCTAAATTAACCTCAATTTACCTAACCTAACCTATCCTAACCAAACCTATCGTATCGTATCGTATCGTTTCGTTTCATATCGTTTCGTTTCGGATCGTATCGTATCGAATCTTAACCTAACCTAACCTAACCTTACCTAACCTATCCTAACATATCGTATAGTATCGTATCGTATCGTTTCGTATCGTATCGTATCGATTCGTATCGTATTGTTTCGTATTGCATCGTATCGTATCGTAACCTAACCTAACCAATCCTAACCTAACCTAACGTAAATTAACATAATTTAACCTAACCTTACCTAAACTAACCTAACCAAACTAAATTAACCTAAATTAACCTAAATTAACCTAACCTAACCTAACCTAATCTAACCTATCATAACCTAACCTTACCTAAACTAAATTAACCTAAATTTACCTAACCTAACCTAACCTAAGCTAAATTAACCAAACCTAACCTAACCAAACCTAACCAATCCTAACCTAACCTATCGTATCGTATCGTATCGTTTTGTATCGTATCGTATCCTATCGTATCGTATCGTAACCTAACCTACCCTAATTTAACTTAAATTAACCTAACCTAACCTAACATATCGTATCGTATTGTAGTGTATCGTATCGTAATATATTGTATCGTATCTTATCGTATCGTTTTGTTTCTTATCGTTTCGTATCGTATCGTTACGTATCGTAACATAACCTAACCTAACCTAACCTAACCTAACCTAACCTAAACTAACCTAACCCAACCTAACCTAACCTAACCTATCGTATCGTATCGTATCGTATCGTATCGTATCGTATCGTAACCTAACCTTACCTAACCTAATTTAACCTAAATTAACCTAACCTAAACTAACCTAACCTATCCAGCCTAACCTAATCTAAATAAACCTAAATTAACCTAACCTAACCTAACCTACCCTAACATAACCTAACCTAACCTAACCTTACCTAACATAACCTAACCAAACCTAACCTAACCTAACCTAACCTAGGCTTTTTAGGAAGTAAGGTAAATCACACAGGTGTTTTTTAAATAGTTGTGGTAGATACCAGAGTTGTGTTACAGTGTGCCATAAACCTAGCCTTGTGTACCATAAACTTACAAAGTGTACCATAACTACGATACATTTGTGCCATGAGTATGGTATATTGTACCATAACTAAAGTACATTTGTGCCATAACTATGGTACATTGTACCATAACTATGGTACATTTGTGCCTTAACTGTGGTACACTGTACCATATTTTTCTGAGTGTACCATAATTATAGTACTTTTTGCCTTATTTTTGTTAAGGATTCCATAATAATTCATTAATCCTTAGAAATGTTGCTTTAAACATAATTATACTAAATTGTAACTTAGATCCACTTATTATACCACAATCGTAGTACATTTTTAAAAAATGTTAGCATACTAGAATTCTGGTAAGGATTCCAGAAAATTACCGAAACTACTTAATGACTTAACGAATGTCCACTATCCTAATAATTTACGCTTACATTTTGTGTACGGTTGCCATCCTAATAAATAATGTTTATTCTTAATTAATGGCAGAATTTCAGCCTAGAACTACGTTGTTTGGCGTATAGCTGAAGGAACTTTTCATTGGAATCTTTGCTAGTTTACTCAATTTGTTGCCTTATCTTCCAAATAGAGTGGTAGATTCATAATTAAACATAACCAGATTTGTTCAACAATTTTGTCGCCCAATTCTAGTTGAAAGAAAACAGAAGGTACACTTTGGGTTTTACAGGCAACGGGCGGATTAATCATTATGCCAAAACATCTGTGATTTATTCTTAAAATGCAGAACATACTTTCCAAAGGGAAACCAGTTGAGGAAGAGTTAGGGCCATCTTGTCTGTTCCAAATACCGGTACTTCATAAGTTAGAGTGACATCACAATGACGCACTGCTTTCCCCATGTTTATGGCAACGTGCAATTCATTTCTGGTTACAAACCACCATCTTGTTCATATATAACTGCCAATGCCTTTGTAATCTATCCCTTCCAATTCTTAGATGCATGTCTGTTTATCTTCAACAAAGACAACCAGGAACAAAATTCGAGAACAAGGATGCCAATAAATCCACAATGCAACAGTTTATACTCACGAAGCTATTGCCTCTTATGTCATTTGTTCCTCACAATGTACCTTTTTGAAGTTCTCAACGAACATCCATTCGAGATGCTGAATCAAAAAAATAATCACCGAAATGAGCTACAAATCCTACACACGAAATAATAATTGCATCCTCGGTACCGAACCAACAGTACACACACATGCTCAACACGCAATGGAAACTACAGAAGCGAAAATGCACATCACGGTTACTCGAAAATATTTATTCGAAAATCAGGAACGAATCAGGCCCAGAGGACCAAACATGTTGAATGGAAAATTGACTGTATAAATGTCGGATGCAACATCAACAACGAACAATACCACGATTAAAAGTGAGCCACGCTACCGTCACAACCACTTACCGCTATCTTAGTTGCATGACTGACTTCCAGGCTGGAACACTAGCGCTACCAACCCCAGTTTCAGAAGGGCTGCCAACTACCCGGCAGCAGAGGTGGTAGATTTAAAGCCCGCGTTTAAATACAGGAATAACATACTTCAAATTATACACTATTGTCTATGCCGATAAACTATCATGTCAGTAAATATATACACAAAATTTACAAGTTCAAACGTTAGTATGTTATGTGTCAAAAAAAAACTTATTTTAACTAACTGAAAAATTTCCTTAAGCATGCACAATTTAAGTTACATAAGCAAAAATTAAGTCGCATGTCCAGAGAAGATAGAATTTTCCCATCATTTGTTAGTCATGGAAAGGTTCGAATTGCTTTGAAAATAAATATTTTGCGGGGCATTTTTAAGTGCTTCCTTTATTACAAATCGCCTATAATAAAGTAATCCTCTAATTGCAACTGTAACATAAATGTACATGAGCTTTGGTTTCGATTTGTCATAAAAAAATTCATGAATTAAGGTACAGGATAAGAAGTGTCCATAGCTTGTTTATAGCATTCGTCATTAGTGATTGCAAAAAACGGGGTAAACAAAATCAAGGCTAGTTTGATTGGTAATTGAATACATATCTTTATATTTATTTATTTTTTTAATTTTATTTTGCCTTCCTTAGATCTCCAAATTGAGTACAGGTCTCTAAGATTTTGAATCTAGTTTATTTATTAGCACTGCCCAAACTCACTTGGTCTCCAAAAAAGCGGAATGAAAATTAGACTTGTTATAGTTTTCTACAGCCAAACACAGTTCCGTTTGTATCGTTTGTAGTTTTATTTACAGTGTCAAGCCTATGTTTCCGCTTCTTCAGGTAATAAAGATTGACTGCGATCACTATCATGCCAACAGTATAAAAAATTTCCTACTAGAAATTTTAACAGAAACAACTAGACTCTGGTTCTGAACAGTAGAGGTTATATGTTGCTATACTTAAAATGGAAAACATGATCATTAATTAAAATGAATTTAATTAATTTAGCAAGGGCCACGGTTATTGTTACCAACTTAACTATCACTCAACACGTTCCTTTCAGAAAATAAAACCTAAGTTTTAAGTGGCGATTTGTAATGTCTTGGCGGCATAATTAGTCGCATGTCATATAGGGCAGGTGGAATTACAATCTTTTTTTGTGGCACCTAAATTATCACGTGTAATATTATAATATTTGGAAAATAAAAATTAATAAAATATGTATGCGTTGTAACATTATAATAATGTATTATAGTTAAGCTAGTTTTTTGATATTGTCAAACCAAGGACCAAGCATGCTATGTGCACTGTTTTATAAAGCGTTGATGTTCCCAGTGTGAGTAAAGTTAAATGTTCTGAGTGTGCCTCTTTTTAGACAAAAATAGTCATTCAATTTTTATGAAAGGGATTAGGTCAATGGTTAAAGAAAGCGAACACTAGTATACCCATGAAGATCCATTCAAAGACAAACAAGATATATTATGTTTAAGTTGTGAGCTGAAGGATTTAAGGGTAGTCAAGTTGAGAATACTAGACTATGATAAGGAGCAATCGTAATCTGTAAATAACTTACAATTACCATGTCTTCAGATTTTCATGATATTTTCATTCCTATGTGTTCACAAGAACTCATTCCACGCAAAGTACTAAATCTAACGAAATCCTGAATAACGCAAGGATCTCAGGACTTCAAGAACATTCTGTTAATATGTAGAGTTGGTAAATGAGGAAATGAAAAGATTTTGTAAACTAATGAATTTTTAGGGTTCTCATAATCTTTTTTAACTTTATAACATTGGATATTTTTCATTGAGTAGCAAAAGAGCCAATCAGAGCAAAAAAAATTGTTTCTGTTGGGTATACGTATAATCAGAGATGGTTAGCCGTAGAAAATAAGTCCTAACCATTCTCTGCACTGATCATGGATTATGATGTTGAGTAACAGAAATTTTTAATACTTATATCTTGGAAGCAAAAAGTGGTTCTTTATTCAGCACAAATAGCGAAAACTTGCTAGAATATGAGCTGCCGACGCTACAACCCCATTTCTGCGCAGAACTCTCCACCCTTTATTTCCTGTCTGATAAGATCACCAAATATAATCAGATCTGACCTGACCTAACATAACCCTGACCTGACCTAACCTTACCTAACCTAACCTAAGCTAACTTAACCTAACCTAACCTAATTTAACCAAAATTAACTTAAATTAACCTAACCTAACCTATCCTAACCTAACCTATCGTATCGTATCGTTTCGTATCGTTTCGTATCATATCGTATCGTACGTAACCTAACCTAACTTAACCTAATCTAAATTAAACTAAATTAACCTAACCTAACCTAACCTAACCTAAACTTAACCTAACCTAACGTAACCTAAATTAACCTAAATTAGCCTAACCTAATCTAACGTAACTGAACCTAACCTAACCTAACTGAACCTAACCTAACCTAACCTAACCTATCCTAACCTATCGTATCGTGTCGTATCGTATTGTTTCGTATCGTATCGTATAGTTTCGTATCGTGTCGTATCGTAACCTAACCTAACCTTACCTAACCTATCCTAACCTAACCTAACCTAACTTAACCTAACCTAACCTAACCTAAATTATTCTAAATTAACCTAACCTAACCTAATGTAGCCTAAACTAATCTAACCTAAATTAACCTAAATTAAACTAAATTAACCTAACCTAACCTAACCTATCCTAACCAAAATTATTGTATCGTATCGTATCATTTCGTTTCGTATAGTTTCGTTTCGTATCGTATCGTATCGTAACCTAACCTAACCTAACCTAACCTAACCTAACATGTCGTATAGTATCGTAACCTAACCTAAACTAACCTAACCCATCGTTTTGTATTGTATCGAACCTAACCTAACATAAAGTATTGTATCCTATTGTAACCTAACATAACCTAACCTAACGTAGCGCACAGTAACCTAACCTAACCTAACCTAACATAAGGTATCGTATCGTATCGTACCGTATAGTAACATAACCTAACCTAACATATTGAAACGAATCGTATCGTAAACGAACCCAAAATAACGTATTGTATCGTATCGTATCGTAATGTAACCTAACCTACATTTGCCTAACCTAACTAAACCTAACCTAACCTTACCTAACCTAACTTTACCTAACCTTACCTAACCTAACCTAATGTATCGTATCGTAACCTAACTTAACTTAACCTAACATATCTTAACCTAACCTAACGTATCGTATTGTATCGTATCGCACTGTAACCTAACCTAACGTAACCTAACGTATCGTAACGTATCGTAACCTAACCTAACCTAAGGTATTGTATCGTTTCGAAACCTAACCTAACCTATAGTATCGTAACATAACCTAATGTATCGTATTGTTTCGTAAACCAACCTAACGTATCGTATCATAACATAACGTAACCTAATCTAACCTAACATAAGGTAACGTATCGTATCGTACCGTATCGTAACATAACATAACCTAACTTAACGTATTGTATTGTATCGTATCGTAATGTAACCTAACCTAACCTAACCTAACCTATCGTATCGTACTGTATCGTATCGTATCGTATTGTAACCTAACCTGATGTATCGTAACCTAACCTTACCGAACCTAAACTAATCTAAACTAACCTAACCTAACATCTCATGTAGTATAGTAACCTAACCTAAACTAACCTAATGTATCGTAACGTAACCTATCGTATCGTAACCTAACCTAACCTAACTTGTCGTAACCTAACCTAATCTAACCTATAGTATCGTATCGAAACATAACTTTACCTAACCTAACGTATCGTATTGTAACGTAACCTAACCTAATATAAACTAACCTAACCTAACGTATCGGAACTACCTTATCTAACATATTGTATCGTATCGTATCGTTATCTAACCTAACTTAACCTATCGTACCGTAACTTAACCTAACCTAACATAACCTAACCTAACCTATCCTAACCTTACCTAAACTAACCTAACCTAACATTTACATAAACTAACCTAACCTAACTTAATCTAAACTAACGTATCGTATCGTAACCTTACCTAACATATCTTAACCTAAACTAACCTAACCTAACCTAAACTAACCTAACCTAACCTATTGTATCGTATCGTATCAAATCGCATCGCATCGCAACCTAACTTAACCAAACCTATCCTAACCTAACCTAACGTATAGTATCGTAACCTAACCTAACCTTACCTAACCTAACGTATAGTATCGTAACCTAACCTAACCTTACCTAACCTAACTTAATGTATCGTATTGTATCGTATCGTCACCTAACCTAACCTAACGTATCGTATCGTTACCTATCCTAACCCAATGTAACCTAACTTTACCTAACCTCACCTATCGTATCGTATCGTATGTTATCGTATCGTTTTGCAACTTTACCTAACCTAACGTATCGTATCATATCGTATCGTAACCTAACCTAATGTATCGTACCCTAACGTATCGTTACCTAACGTTTCGTATCGTATCGTAATCTAACCTAACCTGTCGTATCGTGTCGTATCGTAATCTAACCTATCCTAACCTAACGTACCGTATCGAATCGTATCGAATCGTATCGTATCATATCGTAATCTTACCTAACCCAACCTAACTTAACCTAATCTAACCTAAATTCACCTAACCTATCGTACCGTATCGAATCGTATCGAATCGTATCGTATCACATCGTAACCTAACCTAACCCAACCTAACTTAACCTAATCTAACCTAAATTCACCTAACCTAACCAAACGTATCATAGCGTATCGTATTGTATCAAATCGCATTGCATCGTATCACAACCTAACATAATGTATCGTATCGTAACCTAACCTAACCTATTCTAAACTAACCTAAACTAACCTTACCTAACCTAACATATCCTAACATAACCTAACATATCCTAACCTAACCTAGCCAGTCTGGAGAGAAGAGAATTATGTCGTCCAGATAGGCTATGCAGAACTGGCCTATGTATCCTGCGAGTATGGTATGGTTCATCATCTTATGGTAAGTCGAGGGTGGGTTCTTTAGGGCGAATGGTATTGCCCTAAACTGGTATTGCTCACTGTCTGGTGAAGCAAAGGAGGTAGAGGCGAGTAGTCTGCACAGAAGCAGGTCTCACCATCTTTCTTCTGCTCCTACACTACTCGGGAATTATACGGAGAATCCGTAGGCTCGATGATCCGCTGTTGCAGCATCTGCTGGATCTGGTCTCTCATGACGTTCTGTTTCTTTTCAGAGAAAAACCCTGGTTTGTTGTAGATCGGCTCTGAATGCTGGAGTAGGATATCGTGAGTGCCGACCTTCGTTTGTGGGAGTGGGCCTCCGACCTGGAATACTATCACATGACAGTTGAGTAGTTTCGTGAGGTCTCGGAGTTCTTTCTCTTGGAGTTGCGAGTGCACATCCTCTGGGATGATGGTTTGTAGTGGTGCTACGACCTTTGGTAGATCCCAGTGTAGAGCATGCCTGGTGTGCTTCCCGAGGTAGACGCGCTGGTGAGCGTAATCCAAGATGCACTCGTTGGTAGTCAGCCAAGGCTCGCCCAACAGAATGTCTTCGTCTAAGACTAAGAATGTAGTAGGCTCTGTTCCTGCAGGTGTTGCTAGCGGCAACTGTACTTCTCCCTGGAGTGGTAGGTAGTGGTTTCTTCGTGCAAGCTGCACCGTCTATTCTGTCTCGATGATCTGCTGTCGGTCTTCAGGACACAACAGATTGAGGTTTATGAAATTGGCGGTGGCTGCAGTATCCAGGGTGGTGAGGATTTCTTTTCCCTGGAGATGGACGATAATACTGGGTATTAGTCGTGAGGAAGTGGTGGTTTGTAAACCTAGGACCCTTTGGAAGTAGCCGGGTTGTCGGGTCTGGATTGACCCCCGGCTTCCTGGTTTCCCAATGGCGGTTCGGTAGGTTTATCTCTGGGTCTTCCCTGGTAGTTACGGGCTCCTTGGAGGGCCCTGTAGGTGTCACAATCTCTGTGAAGGTGGTAGCCCGGACAGTACCAGCATTTAGGTAATTTTGGAGGTAGTGCAGTCCGTGGTTTTGGTGGCGCTTCTTTAGGTATCTGCTGAAGGGTGATCCCCTGGACATGAGGTGCTCGACCCGAGTTGTGGTCAGCATCGATGTCTTTGGCTCGTCCAATCAATTCTTCTAGGGAGTTAGGTTTCGGGTTGCGTGGATATGGCCTTAGAGCTACCTTCATCAGTCCTAATATGGTGGTGATGCGGTGCTCCTCTCTACCTTCAGAGTGGACTCGGTCATAGATTTGCGCCTTGCGCCTGACGAACACTTCAGAGTTTACATGCGGTCCCTGCATAGTGCTATACAGGTCCTTGGTGAGGTGGTCGAGGATTTCTGGCCCTGCGTATTGTTTTTGAGTCTCTCTTTTAATTGGTCCCAGCTGGTTATGTACTCTCCGTACCTATCCCACCATGCATGGGCTGGCCCCTTGAGTTGGCGTCGCACGCGCTGCACCCAATGTTTTTGTGGTACTTGGTTGGCGTCACATTCTTCTCGGCATTCCTCCAAGAATGTAGCTGTATTTTCCTGTGGTTTACCCGAAAATTCTGGAAGAACGATCCGGTCTGAATGTCCTCTTTCTGATTCTTGATTGAGGTGACCCCTGAATTAGTTTGTCGTTGGTGTCCTAGCACCTGGTTTCGGCAGTGTGGACATTTGAAGGTAAGTCCCTGGAAATCACGTGGCACATCTGCCCATCCCAAACATTTGTAATAATATATCAGTGGACAATAATGGCATTGGATACGATACACTCCTTGACCGGGGCATTGAAGTTATGCGCACCGTTGTTGTCTCTGTACGCACTCCTGGCACCTGTACTCCAGTCCTTGCACGTTTCTTTCGGTGTCTGCCCAACCTAGGCATAAGTAATAGAAATCTCGGCCACAGTGGGCACAAGCGATTGTTTGGCGGCCTTGCCCGGTACATGCCGAATGGGCACAAAGTTCTGATGTCTCTTACTTCTTCGTGATCTGGTGGATCCATGGTAAGTTTCTTTTATGGGCGCCACGAAGTTTAAAGATTACTCCGAACTCTTGGTACTGGGTTATCGTGGGTGTTGGTTTTACCCTAGTGTTCTCCAACTCTTCAATTGCCCCAACGTTTGGGCGCCACAAAAAAATCTTGTCGCCTCTTATTCGGGGTATGGACTATATGTGGGTCTGTCATGTAATTTGCCGACTGCGAGCATGAGACTGTGGGGGTTACCTGGCAGATGCTGGAACCACGATCTATCCTCTCTATGTCGAGTGGTGGTCACCTTGTGGGTCAGGTTTGGTCGCGGCGTTCTGCAAGGTACATGAATTTCACTTTAAGGGGTTTAGGCTTATACCACTCACCTAAAATAGGGTGTTGAGCAGGTGTCGCTTCCTGGTTGATACTCGTGCTGGTGGATGCCACTCCTCGAGCAGTCTTTGCACTGGGCCGGCTTGGGGTTTCTGCTGCGATTTTATAGGGCTGATTACCGGTGGGGCAATGAAGCATTTAGCACGCAGGATTTTACCTAAGTCCGAAACGACCGGAGCTACTGGTTGTCTTTCTTGACCGCTGTATTCCTTGCACAATTGGGATAGTGATGGTGCGGTACCGAGGAGAGGAACGGCGGGGAGGATGACCCGACTGAGTTCAGGCTCCTTGGTACAGAACTGCCGTCTCCTACTTTCGGTAGTTTGTTGCTTAGTCCTCTCTCGTTCTTTAGATAAAGTTAAGGTATTATTACTTGACATGGATATGAGTTTATGATTAGGAAAGAAAACTGTATACCATCCGGTGATTTGAAGAAAAGGTATTACAGAGAGTGCCATGCGGACTCAACTCTCTGCAACGGACTGTTTTGTGTGAGCTGGGGCACCTCGGGGACTTAACCCCACCGTGTATGGTAGGAAACCAAGTATCGGGTTTGTGGTAGGTCTGGTGGCGCCTTACGGTCAACCACCAGCGTCGGAAGGAAGGTTAGGAGCGAGTGTTGGGAGACTCAGAGCTAGTCCGATTCCCTGACGACTGAAGAACTAATTTTTATTCTAACCTACCCTAACTACTATGTTATGCAGTGGCGTCTCGTCAGGGTAAGCAAGGCAAGCAGTGCTTGCCCAGGCAGCTTCCTGACAATGCTCTGATTATAATAAATATTTACTTGTAACCTTGTCTCTACTAGAAGCTAACTATGACTCGTGCAGATAGATGTATCTTTTACAAATTCCGCTCGGATTACAATACGGCCAGTTAAAAGATAAGAACTCGTAAAC